>VNKC01002017.1:0-142701 GCA_008042775.1 Drosophila pectinifera
ATATTTTAATTTAAATATTTATTAGCGCCTCTTTGCGCTTACATGCGAAAATCCAATAATATTTCTTTGCTGCGGTAAATTGTGAATAAGGAATTTCGTGCAATCCAATTTTCTATATTTCAAATTCAAAACACTCCGTCACCCAAGAAAGGGCATGCAAAAGAAAAACTGTCCACTTTCCTTCGACTGGCGGTGATGTAGTGGGGATGAGGGGTGCTGTCCCCAGTGGGGGCGGTGTCTGGAGAGGATGGAGTGGGTGGTGGTGGGCCAGTGGGGCACGTTGCAAACATGTCTGGGCTGTAGGCAGCCGCAAACGAGCTTGACTTCGTTTCCAGAGCGAAGGGAGCGGAGGCACGGGCTCCAGCTTGTTTATAGTATCTCAATAATTAATGAGCTCTTAGGAATTTTTGTGGCAAACAAGGACAGCGTCGAGCAGGGGGCGGGAATCGGGGCCAGGAGGCGGAGGCGGCGGCGGCCACAAGGATGCTGAACAAAGTCAACTGCCGCGGATGGGAAAACTTAATGTACAAATATAATTTGCCGCACACACAAACACTTATGTGGCTAGTGCCCCTCTGACCCGCCGGAAAACCCATTTCCCCACTTTCCCCACTCTCAGTCAGCTCCCCACCCGCAAAACCCCAGCCCGCATTTTGTTGGCCCGCAAGACGCTTCAAAACGCCACTGAAATACAAAGCTAGTTAGCAGCCACCAGTCAGCAGCCAGCAGCCAACGGAGAGCTTGGTAGTTGTCACCCGGAGTCAAGCAGGGAGTTCATATTTTATGAATATAACCATATTATATGAGTCCTAATGCCCTCGCCGCCATTCGCCTTTTGGCCAAATGGAGAACGAGCCAGGCGAGGATTCAGACCGGCACCAGATGGACCTTCCACTCAGTCAGACAAATACATCAAAAGGTTTTTTCTTTACGTGCAGATTGGAATGCCGAAAAGGGAAGTCTGAAATTGGGAAGACTGTGCGATATCCTATATGCCTTAAAATAAATCTAAAGTTTAGATTACAGGCGTATAAATTGACATTTAATTCAATGAAATAGGCTTCCTCACTTATTTTGTAATTATTTTTATATCACAATTATTATTAATTCCTTTATTAAGGATCTATAAAAAGGTATAAAATGGTAAAGCTTTCCTGTCTTTCAATTCTTTATTAAGGATCTATACAAAGGTCAAAATTATAAAGCTTTCATGTTATTTCTTGATCTACAAAAAGGTTAAAATTATTAAACTGATGCAAATTATCTTACATTCGCTTTATTTTTTTTTTAACTATTTTTACTGAATGACATTGTTTAATATGTAAAGTAGATATATGTTTAGCTATTATTCCACTAAATTGTTTATGAATTAAACCTTATTTAAACCAATAATAAATAAATGTGGCATATGTATAAACCTCCCATATCACCCCCAAATAATACCCTGTAATGGCGGCGTAAAAAGTGACTCGCTGCTTCCTGATTACTTATTCATTTGCCACGCTTTTAGCGCCGTCTGCGTTGCGTTTCGGCCCTCTGACCGTTCCACCTGCCACTTGGTCTGTTTACCCACCAAAAGCACCCACCCTACCCCACCTCCCTCTGTTTTACCGCCTTTGATTTGCTTAATTTGCAAATTTGTTTGGTAGCAGCTACACGCTACCCAAATATGTTTTTAGATGCCTTTTCATGGCTTTTAAACGCTTTCGCTGCCATCAAATTGACCAAAGCGATAAAACAAAAAGGGAATCGCACTTAGGACTCCTTTCTGGCAGGAGCAAGTGCAAAATGTACGCGGTTAACATGTGCTTTAGTGCCGTAAAAAGACACAATGCATGACACATGCATATTTTATGGAATATTTTATAATCTAATTACCGCCGTAATATCCTTCAAAAACAAAACAAACGCCAACGGAACACCGGAGCCAGCGCGTACATACACAAATGAGAAGTGATCGCACAGCTGGGACTTTCCAAGGATACGAGGGGGTAAGGATTCCTAAGGGGGTGGCATAAAAATGCCACAAAATTAGCTCGACGCGTTTGGGGCATTAAAAGCGGTTTTCAGGGTCCAAGAGCGTGAGCCGTTAAAATAAATTGCACAATACACGCACACTTGCACTCGCACACCCACAATTTATATAAGTGAGGGATGAGGTCTTCGGGGTGGCTAGCGTAGGAGGTGCAGGGGAAGGGGTAGGGAGCGGCCACCACCGGGAAACGCAGGTGTAAACGCTTTCAACGCCTTTTATGGGCAATCAATACACAGCAAGTTAAATGTATTGTATATTTGTTTTTTAAAGAAAATGCAGTAAAGATGGATTTAAAATATAAGAATTTGTATCCTTATAGTTCCCAGAAGTCATAAAATTTTAATCCTTGAAAATATAATAAACCTTAGATATAATATTTTAAGTAGAAAATATATTTTTATTTTAAACAACCACAGTAAATAATATCCATAGCCAGACTACGACTTAACCTTCATGCTGATCAAGAGATATGAGGCGTATACGTAATTTTTCCAGTGCAATCTTCGATCCAGTGCCCGTTGTATACTCCCTTCAAGCCCCGACCCTCGGAGAAAGTGTCATGTGGACGAGGAGAGCCGGAGTGAGAGCCACAAAGTCTCTGATAATAACAAAACACAATTTAACGCATTGGCGGCTACTTAAAACGCGTCGCATGGCCGAGCGATAAGAAAGCTGGGGGAGAAGCGGAGGGATTCCGTAATAAAAGAAACAAAAAATAGGGAAGAGGGGTAGTTATATGGGCAGGGCAGTTGACCAAATGAATGTTAAGCAGCCTCGGGCCTAAAGGCATATGTATGTACACACAGGACATCGCATTTTTTTCTCATTTTCCCCGGTTATATTATCCAACGGGGATAAGGGCAAGACAACAAACGGGGCACGTGCACGCCAAAAAGCCAAGAAGGCAGTCAAGGCTGTTAAACTGCCATTTGACAGGCTCGCAGGAACAGGCAGCATAAAAATCCACGAGCAGGACATGTGCAATTTAAAAGTGGCAGGCTCAAGTGGAAAACAATTTGGCAGTCATTAAAATGGGTAAACAATTGCATATAAAATGAAATTGAAATTTAATCCCAGCGAGCGAGAGACAGGGAAACGGAAACGGAAACGATATAAAGTAAGTGAATCCTTTTCCGTCGATAACGGCTGGAAGATGCGGCGAAAAGCCGCTTAACATATCATTAACACTCACTCTGAGACTAAAGAGCACTTTTAACACACTCAGAAAAATTCACAAAATAATATGTAAGTTATGGATTTTATATTTTTGCTATTTTGAAAATGAACTTCCCATAAAAAACATATCAAATCACTATTTAATATTACTTATTGCTTTATAAGATTAAGTATATGTGATCTAAAGGCTAACCAACCATTACTAAAAGGAGAGGTTAGTTAACAATTACCTAGATAAATTCTCAAACAAATAGAACATGTTATTAAGAGTATAATTGAATCTAAAATATTCATATTACCATATTTATGCCAATCTACATCTACCCGTAATAATGTCCACAAAAGGATGGTTAAATTAATGCATCTATTCGCATGTTTCCTAGGGGTTGCAAGTACTGAACTCCATTTATGCATTATGCATTCATCCCTCACTGATTAGGGCTCAAAGCTCAGGACCTGCTTAATATGCAGTTGCCTTTCTTGGGCTCAATTGAAGCTGAAGACGAATGAAGAGAAAGGTAAACACTTCTCAGGCAAACAATGCCCATATCTGGCCCTCTCACACACTGGCATTTGCATGAATTTATTTATTTTATGTCTCTTCTATTATAGGTTTCCCCACACATACCATAAGTGTGTGTATCACGATGTTTGCCTTCAGTTTATGGCGGCCAAACAATAATAACAACAATGCCGAGGCCTCAAGGAGCAAAAACTGCACAATAAAATACCAAAATGCGTTTAAAGGAGGCATCGGGGGCTGGGAAGTTCTACTACAATATTTATTGGTTTATTTTATGATCCTTTTTGATATGTACTTAAAGGAAATTTTACATTTATTGGTTTGACAACGAAATGCCCGATGACGACGACCTTGTTTTTGGGGTCACCCAGCAGAGAGAATAGGTAAGAGGGGTTGTTTTGCGGGGGGGCGGGTGAGATGTGATGGGTCCTTCGGTCCAAGAAATATGCCATTTTGTTGGTCTGTAATCTGCTCATTTGCTTATGAAATTATCCACCTCATTTGTTGCCCCTTTTTCTGCTTGCTTGAAGCTGCCCAAAACGATTTTCGCCTAACCACCGTCTTGGTTTTCATCTATGGGGTTTAGACAGAGATGCAAATATGGCCTTTTTAAGCCACCATTTTTATATCAGCTATTTAACTGTTCCCCAAATAAAATATTTATATTAATAAAATTATATTTATATAAGATATGAGACATTAAATAAAATGTACACTTATTAAGGCAGAAAAAAATATAGATTAATATTAATTCACAAATATAAAGTAAATTAAATAAGGAAAGTCCTTGGATTCCAGTTTGTTCTTTATTTTGAGCAAAATACTTGTTAATGAGTCCTCAGAAATTTCTTATTGGCATCACTGCTCCTTGTCCCTGTCTCGAGGTCGCCTTATGAGTTATGTCCCATGTCCAGGGATCACTGGCATTCATGTTTTTCGGGGTCGTCCTGGCAGCTGTTTTACGCTCATTTTGTTTTCGAAAATTGTTTGCCATAAACCGCCGGAGTTTTGAGTGTGGCAAACGTTTAATGCCGCCCAAAATGGCAATTACAATATGAGGGGGAAATGTGGCACAAAAGGGTTTCCCCAAACGAGGAGCGGAAATAAAGGAACCTTTCTTCCAGCTAAACCACTTGTCAGGCAACAGCACTCAAGTGTCAATTAGATGCACTTCTTATGGCTGCAAGAGTGCGGGGAAAGTGGGCAGGCGAGTTCCTTAAGGGAAGTTCCTCGAGAAGCGACTCCTTCGGTCCTCTCGACTCGCTCACCTACCCCTAGACTCTCAAGATATTCCATTTCCCTTAACCCTCGAGTGTGTGCTTATAGCTGACGTCATCAGCCGAAGTTAACCTCCTCCCTTGACAAGGGCAGGGGCGTGGCAGGTTACATATGTAGTGGGTTAAACAAAGGGGGTAGCAATTTAAGTGTGAAGCTTAGCGAAGCACAAATTAAATCAAGCCCAGGGATTCCTTTTCGCTCATTCCAGGGCCAGGATAGAGTTACGCTCCTAATGAGCAATCTATATGTAGCTTACGGCCAGAAGGCCAAATGCGAAACCTTCGAGTCACCAGCAGTCAATGAAATGATAAATCTCTTCATTACGTGTCCTTCGCTTCCGTTGGCTTTAGTCCCCACCCACCGAACGCCATGGTTAATTGCCAAAAAAAACATTTACAAAATGACTAAACAAAAAATTCAATAATAAACCAAATACAAGGATGACTTGGGGGATAACGAAATATAAAATACCCTCTCTTATTGACTGTTTAAATGGTGGTTTAAATTAAGTTTATTTTATTATTTAAAATATTTTTATTACTAGCTTCTTGTAGATGGAATTTTAATGTCTGTAAAGCCAAGTCTTATTGGATAAAATCAAAGAGCTCTAAACATTTTTTTTAAATAAAAAAAATTAGACGAATTAGTTCTTTTTCTGCTTTGTCTTATAGGGTCCTTTAGAGTGTCTCCTTCCAGTCTCTTCCTGTTTCTGCAACTTTCTCTTTTTAGCCCGATTCTTCTCCTCGCATTAAACTGAAGCACTGATGCGGAAGCGGCGATTGCCGCTTAAGGCTCAGCGGACAGGATGTGTGTGTATATGACGGATGAACATGCACTGAAAACTAATTTATAATGAATTTGAAGCCTAAGCTCCAAAATCATAGAAAACTTGAAGACATATACTAAATTTAACCCATAATATGGTATGAATCCTTTTAAATACAGGCTCTCAAGAAACAATACCCATAGAACTAGCAACTATATAAGGTCCTTATATTTATTTAAATTACCAAATAATTTATTAATCAATCAGATATGTTGTAGGTTTTCCTCTCTTTATCTTAAAGTCTCTGAAGAGAAGGTGTTTATATGATACAATAATTTAAAACTCTAGGAATATCTATTTTATCGAGAAGCAAAATTGTAAATATTATATTTAGATAGCAATTAAATTAAATTAAATATTAAACAACATTTTGCCAAGTGCCGGATGTATGGCCGACACAACAGAAGGCCTAAAGTTTGGCCCTATACCCCGATCGCTTTTCCTGCATTTTCCTCTCCCCAGCGCCTGAATTTTCTTTGACATGACTTAAATGTTGTCCGTGGGACGCCTTGTAAATTAGCTTCGTCTCGCTGTGTTTGTCGTTGTTGTGGCTCGTCTATGCTTTGTGACGTCGCAGTTTTCTTCTTTTTCTGTTCTGGAAAGGGGTTTTCCTCCTTTTCTTCTTGTTGATTGGAATGACAGACAGAAAAAAACATTATTTTATACGAGAATGAGCACGCTAAAATTTCACTTGAAGCCGGTTTTATGCTTCAACAATTTTGTGAAATTCAATTTATGTTACCCAAGGACATAAAACATACAACGAATCATTACACACACACACGTACACGGGGTAGGGGGGGAAATGCGTGTGTGGCACGTAAAATATCAGTTATACACAGACAACTACACACTATATTCAGATAAATATAGAATATGTATGGATGTAAATGCTCGCATGGGAGGACGTGCAGGGACGCAGTCAAAGCATCAAATGCAACTTGAACAATGACTATGAACGGATGGGTTCCGTGCTTCTGCCTCCTTTTCCCCGCCTTATCCTTTCCCCCTTCCTGTCTGGGACTTATCCTTTCGTTTTCCATGGCATTGGGCTCCCGTTTAACCCCCCAGCAAGACCTGGGCCCTGGCACCCAACTCCCTCCCAGCACAACAACTTCAAAGTGAAAATTCAGCAGCCAAGCTTAATGACAACTTCAAGCAAATAGATGGAATAAAAGGTGCACGGAGATACAGTGGAGCTCCAGTAAATAATACCTATAATATCTCTGTAATTAATATAAATATTTAATATACAAAGAATAAACACAGTATTAGCTTATAAAGTACCATTTAAAGGAAAGTTTCTTTACGGAAGTTCCACTGTTGATATAAAGATATATAAAGATAGTTAGATGGATGGCTGGTTGAAAGTAACCAGCCTTGGAGCGGTGGAAAATCCTTTTTCGGGGGGTAGGGGGCCAGAGCGGAATTTCCTTGGCCCACACACGTAGCCGACATAAATTTCACTTTATGGTTTGTTAACGAGTTAAATTCGAATCCTGAGCGCCGAAAAGTTTGTCATTTGTTCTCGCCCCATTGGCTGGATCGTGAAAATGGAAAATGGGAAATGGAAAGCGGCGCGAAGGAAGCGAAGGCAAGTCCTAAGCGTGCTGGAGTGTGGAGCGTGATAAGCATTATAGTTATAGTTATGATGCCAGCGAATGCGACGCGTGCAGAGCTTCCAGGGAGGCGGCACGGGCGTCAAGACGTTAATGGATTTTGGCTTTTGTTTTTCATGGCAAGGTGTCAAGGCAAAGGGGTGAACTGGCGCAAGGGGGGCTGAGGTTTATGGGGGCAATATAACACCAATGATTCGAGTTGTGGCAGCGAATTAGCCGAGAGTGTTAGAAGTGAGTCGGCAAATGCTGTTATGACATGAGAAACTAAGATGTTGGGGTAAAGTAAGCAACTCAACGTGGAGCTGTGACTTAATAATATATAAATAAGAGAAATACTTCCCAGATTAAAATATTTGGCACAGAAATCAGTTAAGATATTTTATTTAAATGTTAAACTATATCTGGTTTCGTTATTCCCTATTTATTTTCAATTAATATCTAATAAAATTATCATTATTGAGCAACTACCATTTGATCTTTAAATTGTAAGCTTTCTGTGAATTTATTTTCCAGCCAGCGAGATAATGCTATAAAGCAGCTTTGATAATTGAATGCTTAAGATGAGATGTGCCCGGGACTCCGAGCCCGAATCAGGATTCTCGTCCGCATCCGAAACCGAATCAAAATCAGAGGCAAAGCCATTTGCCACCATTTGTGTCTCCAGACATTGCACATATGACAATGTGCAGCGGCGGCAGGACAAAGGCCAAGGAAGCGGGGGCGGCGAGTGGGCGTGCGGGGGCGTGTCTGTGATTGCCATACGAGCTGTCACACAGGATGTGAGTGTGAGTGTGAGTGTGAGTGCCAGTGTGTGCATATTGGATGGCACATGGCAGACACACACACACACACACATCCTTCGTCGGCGTCCTGCTGCAGCAGCAGTCGAAATCAAATTTCCAGCGCGCACTTTGCGAAATCAAATACATCAGCGAGGGGGCGGCCAAATGGGGGCGTGGCACGCGAGGGGATACTGCCAAAAAGTATGAAGTGTTTGCCAAAAAAATATAAAATGGGCACAAAGCTCCCAGGGAGCAGAGACATCGAATCTGAAGTAGAAGTAGAAGTAGAAGAAGATTCACCGAGCCAAAGGACTTTTTCTTGCATTGTAAAATAGATTTTCGGCACAGCGGCTGCCGGGGGGCTGATATGTCAGCGGGGGGCGTGGAATCGAAAGACCATAGCACAGACATAAAGGAAAAGAGGGGGGAACGGGGCCTGGGAGAGAAAGGGACCCAGAGAGGAAGAGAGTGAGCGCCAAGTGCCAGATGATTGAAGTAAGCGATGTGTCTCGCCTGTCGTTTCTTCTCTATCGCAGCCGCCTTCTCCAACTATTCTCCGACTCCCATATGCACTCAAAAAAATGTCATGCCCTTAATGAAATCAAAGTCAAAATTCAAGATCTATCACATGAAAAAAACTAGTCATTAAATAATAATAATCATCTAGTATTTACATGTTAAAAACCTATTTTATAAAAATACTTATCAATACTATAACAATATATTTTGCAGAAAGCTATTTTTGAAGTATTTTGAAGTGTTTTAATTATTTATAATTATTCTTTAATATTGATACTATTTTTTCTATATCATATTAACCATAAATAACAGAAAGCTGGTTCTGATTGAATTTTAATTAGAAATCAATATAAGAAATAATAATATTTTAAGACCCACCTTTTAATAGAAAGTTGTAACTAAATGCCTTGATCTTAATATTATTTATAGAGGGTAGTTTATCCGAGTGCATCTCCTGGTTGGTCCCATTCCAGTTCCGCCTCCTGCGGCGCTGGCCAAAGGCAACTTACATGTTTGCTAACAAACAAATGCAGGAGCGGCGTGGCCGGGCCGTTGCCAGGAGCCAGGATCCGGGAGCTGGGAGTCTGGGGAAAGGAAAGTGGAAAGGAAAAGGAGCCTGGCAGCCAGGACACTCATACATATATGAGGGCAAACATCGCTCGAGAGCAGAGCAAATAGACGGGAAAATGCTAAGGAAAAAATGGTGCAGCAGCCAAGGACAAACGCTGCCATGTTTGACATATTTGCTTTGACAGTTCCAAGTTCCAAGTGCACATTTTAGCCACGTTCCGCTCTTGGCCATGTTTTGTGCCCTGCACAGGCGGCAGAAGACGGCTCCGGCCCCCGAGTCGATATGAAAATGGGTTTCTCCTCAGGTCCAGACTGGGACTCGGCTGCTTAAATAGCCGGCGGGTCTTCACTTTGAGCTTCGCCTGCATTTGTGCCTAATAAATATTAATGCAAATTAATCCAATTAAGGCGGCGTCGAAGTCGTAAAAGACTTTCATGATATATCTGCATGTAAATGGATATAAATCAACCCCCAGAATATGATGCAATATGTGCATTACTTCGGTGGTGGCTATACGCCTGCTAATTCGCCAAATCGGGGGAGTGAATCAGCCCTCTCCCTTCGCAGACAAACAAATAAACAAATAGCAACAGCGGATTCCCCTTGGGATTGTCTTAATCAAATTTATGAAACGCTAATGAGCAGAGTCAGTGGGAAAGGGACACTCGCAGGGAGGCAGAGAAAGCGGGTGTCCTCTCTGGATTATGGATATGTAATACCCAAAACATCGGCTTAACTGTTTAGAGCCCACCAACAATAAGATATTTGGAGCAGATGTGTGAGGCCAAAGGCTTAATGAAGGGATCACGTAATGTTGACTCTAACTTTAGTTGGATTGTCGACCATTGATTGATTGCCTGGGACTATCAGCCATTTTAATATTTAAATACGTAAAAAGGCAACCAAGAATAAAATACTGGAATAGTTTATTTAAGAAATCAGTAAATGAATCGAGAGGTTTTATATTTCTCTTTGGGATATTAACATTTTAAAGATATCTGTAATTAAAATATATAAAAGCCCAGTGCCAGAGTTAGCTCACTTTTCCCCTTTTTCATTTTTAATTTAACAATCCCTCTTCAGACACTCCACTCCAGGAAGCTTCCGGGAACAATCCACTCACCTATTCAACGAACTTCGAATCGGGAAGTAAAAAATTCCTACCTATAAAAATACTCTACTTAGCCACACGAGCAACTGAGCAGCAAATGAAGCATTCATCAGCATCATAGCTCAATCAATTATACCTAATGGGAACTCGAAATCCTTTCGCTACTCCAGCTCCTTCGAATGACCTTTGCAATGGCCAAGTGCCGCCCGCTGACCTTTTCAGCGGCTAAAAGCTCCTCCCAGTCCCCGCCTCCTACGCTAAATTCATATTTGCCATACCAGGAATCAGTGGGGAATCTTATGCCTTGTTGAGCATTAAGTGTAGGCACTGGAAGAATCCTAAAGGAAATCACACAGCCAATTAAAAATACATTAATAAGTTTACTAAATTAAATATTATTCATTCTGGTTAATACATAATTAATATAAATTAATATTCAATAATCACACATTTTATTAAAATATTTATCTTCTTCACAAATGTTTTCATTCCTTACCCAACTTTTCCTTGCTTTTTCCAGGTGTACCTGATACTGGGAGGGCCAGCTTAATAAGCCACGGGTAAAAGCGTTTTCACAATTTAGCTACCTACCAACCCCACCCCCCTTCCCCGAACAATGCATACTATAATAATGAAAGTTGAAAGAAGCGGGGGAGAAAGCAAAAGTCAAGCTGCTCTCATCATTAATATTCCAAGAGTTGTGGGCGAAGCTCTCAGCAAAACACACGCCAAAAACCAGAGAAAGAAAACAAAGTACTTTTTAGCAGTAGCATAAAAATTTACCCAGTTTCAAGTCGATCCCCCCTTCGTCCCCCCTCCCTCCAACACCACCTAGTTGGTCTATCTTCAATTAATAATGAAGGTGTTAAATTGTCGAAATCTGCGCTGCAATGTGCGGCTGGCGCCACCTAGCGACCTACATAGCAGGCGCGAAGGAGAGAGTGAAAAAATCTTGTTCCAGTTTTTAGTTTCAAGGATTTCGATCGGGAATTCAACTATATGGCCTTCATAGAATGGACATCTTGTATGGAATTAAGGAATAAAGTTTTGCTCTAAAAAAAATAATTATTTCTTGAATATGAAGGACTTAAGAATAAATAAGAATAAGAATATTAAGAGTACTTATGGGGTCTAAGAAATATATGTGCTTTGCACCTTACAGAAATTACATGTAGTAATTATAATATTAATATTAAAAGGTTACAAATTAGAGGAAATGTGGGCCAGTTCCATATTACATTCTTATCTTGTTTTGATAAAATTAAATAAATAAATTAAATAAGGCAACGGACCTATTTTTAAAGATATTAGAAATCAGATAATTCTTTTGAGATGAATTTGAATTAGTTTTCCTGACCCCCTTTTAAAGAGGAATTATTGCTATTTTATACTGTAAATTTAATGAAAGCATCTTTTGTAAATGTAAATGTTTCCAAATCGATTTAGAGATTCCAGGAAACAGAACGCGGATGCCAGAGACCTACTCTCCTACTTCTCGGAGCTGGGGGCCTTGCTGTACTTGCTCTGCAGGAAGCTAATTAATGAAACGCTTTGAAATAATTATGCATAATTTTTAATGTATACATTGAGCAGTTTATGGCTGAGTTATTACAACAGCTGCTGTTGCTGCTGGTGCTGCTCGAAAGTAATTAGCATACGAGCCAGAGCGGGCAAGTTGGCCGAAAAGTTTTTGGGGCATTTTGGCCAGAGAATCAAAATCCATTTCGCCAGACTCACCAAAGCCTGACAACTGGATCTCAAAGTCAACAAATGAGCGACAGATATCGGGGGGGGAGAGGGAGGGGAGGAGTGCACTTCCTGTCTCCACCGAAACCCTTTCTCACTTCGGTGTGTATGCTCGAGTGTGTATGCGAGACGTTGTGCGTTGCACAACATGTTTTCCATTTCGAGTGTAAACAAAATTCTAATACGTTCAACATATTGCTGGAAAATTGCTTTCCTTTCGGCATTCAGGAAAGGCAGTAGAAAGCAGCCAAGGAGCAGCAGCCAAGCCCGAAAGTATTGTTAACCAACAATAACAACAACGCCACATGGGGGGGGGGCTGAGGGGTGGCTCTGGCTTCTGCTAGGGTGGACCTTGTCGGGTGGGAAAAGCGAGCGGAGAACGTCAAACTTTTGATGTTGCAATTTGTAATTCAAGCAGAAAACGAAGCGAGCAAATTTTTTTCTGGCTCCTTCTCCTTTTTTCTTCCGCTTTTCCGTTAAGGATATTTCTTTGCCAGAGTGTGCGTGTGTGTGAATGACTGAAAGGCTGCCAGAGTATGCACGTGCGTGTGTGTGTGTGTGTGCGAAGCTCGTGTGAGGGAATTTTATTTCCAGGTTTGTCGGTGGCTCCGGACAAATGACGACATAACGAAGTTGAAAATTACTATAAGAAAATTGTGCAGGCAATGGTGCGGGGTGCGGGGTTGGTCAGGAAATATGGCAAGCGGAAGATCAATTTGTGATCTGCGTGGGACACAAGTTGCTACATTAATCGGTTGATACAAAGGGTGATGGGTTTAATAAGGTATCCTAATAAAAAGTCAATTGAAAAGACACTTTATTAACTGTTTCCTATACAGATTTACTAAGTTATTTGTAAAAGTTGTGTGTTTTATATATATTTGTGTAAGTAAGAGGTTAAAAGTATATAAATTCAGTTGAATAATTATATTATATAAGAAAACCTATTTAATTGGTAATATTTCATATACAACCTGAGGCTCAAAGGCTTCCCTCTCAGGGCACTCCAGACTCACAAACGGGCCAGCAGATCCTGTAGTTGAGGCACCAGTTTTTCCAGCCTTTGTTGTGGCCACCAACTGAGTGAGACTCCTTTCCGAGCCATGGGACGAGTGCTTTCGCATTCACAATTGAGTTTGCTTTTCATTTTTGCACTCCCTTATTTTTCTTAGCCACATTTTGTGGGCCCATTGTGTGGGCGCAGGAAGGGAGAGGCACGGGAAAGTTTGCAGTTTGAAATATTGTTAAGCGTGGCCCGAAAATCAAGAGCAAATGAACTGTTAGCAGAGGGGGGGAAGGAAAGCACATCTGGCAGGAAAAAATGGAGAAGTAAATGCTCTCGTTTTCGATTTCTTAGTTATCCTTGTTAGGAGAACTTGAAAACCCAAAAAGTGCTCACTGCTCCCAGGATTATCCTTGTTAGTCTCTGGTACATTTAGGATCTCCTCGGGGTGCCGCCCCTGTCATTAAAGTCCCACGTTAATTGTCCCAAGATTAAGATCGTTTTCACTGGCCTTCATCTACAGCGACTTTATTGTTATTTACTTAGGATCCCGAGGAACCCTCCCTATGCAATATAGGCTATAGGCTCCTGATCAATGGCTTAACGCCTGACTGCAAGTCCAAGGAGAATTATTTAGAGCGATGAGAGCAGCTGTCGCCGAGGGCATTAAATTCTCACCTTTTTCCGCTCTTTACAGCGACGAAACCCTAATTTTCTATTCATTGCCAATTTAAGTGCGATATAAATAATTTGGCAGCTACCAGGTAGAATTGTCGCTGACTTTGATGGAGCATCGGAAAGGGATAGAGAGGGATAGTTTGGTCCCCGAGATAATGCATTATCAATTTGCTAGGGTTGAGTTAGTTCGATTTAAGGGCAACCGAGACTGTTTTTGGTCTGCTGAAGTTCGGTTTCAGGGGTAGCATCCCCTTGCCCCGGGCTTTAATTGATTATGCACGAATTTTTCACTATTTTGATAGGGTAGTGGTTTTCGTTATTTTTTTCAGAGATAAGGGGTTCCCTAAAAAACACAAAACTGGTTTTGGATGGTAGTTTTTAAATGCTTAAGTGGCAGAAGTAACTAGGGAGCTTGTGTTCCTGTTTTTAATTTATTCAATTGGTGAGTCACCCCAAAAATAAACCTTTGCTTTTGTTTTCTAACTGGAATTTTAATTTAACGCTTTTATATTTAACCAGATCTATGATACGCATTTTTATATTAATTCTTTTGTCATTCTCTATGAGTTTTTTAGATAGTCCCCCCCGGAAATTCTCAGCTAATTTATTAACGCTCTTTCATCTTTTACTTAACACATTTTCAGCAAATTCCCCTCTCTTGTGCTCTGTATTAACCAAATCAGATTACGTTTAATGCCATCTTGATTGGTGCTGCTTCATCAGCTCGGCTCTCTGCTAACCCAAATTTCATAATTAATTAAATTATTTAATTTACTTTGTAGTACACACACATATTTGAGGCATTCGCTCTGCCACTCCTCTCCCTGCCGCTCTGCAGCTCATTTGAGCCAACTTAACAAAAAACCTTGTTAGTAATTGCGGTAAATGTGATTAGAAACTTTGCTGGCTCATCCCTCATCTTTCTGGCCCTCGCTTACCGCATTCGCGCTGTTTTCCCCTATTTGATTTTTAGCATCGGAAAAAGCGAAAACTTTTAACCTACACAGATACGCACACCCACACACACACACAGGGACACACACACAGAGACACCCGCACACGCTCACACAAATAGAGCTGAGACCCGTAAATAGTTAGTTCACCTTTTACGTGCGTTAATGATGTTTTCTCAATCAAAAAGTTAAATCTTTCGCAGCGTTAGAAGCGAAATTTTTGCACGCAAAGTTTCGGGCGGGAAAATAGGAGAGCGGGGGAAATTTTCGGGTGGGACAAGCGTTTTTTGGCTGCTGCCAAACGAATCGAACAAGAAAAGCTAATTACAAGTAGCTCGGAAAGTTGTGCGTGTTCTAGCTCCAATGGGCCAAGAAAGGGAAGCTGGGAGGGGGGGGCCAAAAACACCTGTTCGGCGAAAAACTTTGATTGGTTTTTATATGATTTTGGCCAGGCGCAAAACTTCTCGACGTCTCTTCGGTTAAATGTGTCAATAATTGGCCTACATAATGCTGTATCTCCCGGATGGAGAGTTTTATAATTTAGGATCCTTGTGGGGCGAGCTCAGAGTGGGAGTTTAAAAGTGGATTTAATGGGAAAACGAAGCAGATATATTAGGAAAAATAAATTGGATTACGGCGTAAATGAAGCAAAGAAGTTAAGGGAAGAACAAGCTTTGAAGTTGCCAGAAATTTTCTAAAAGAAGTTTGTCAAAATAAAGTCTAATAAAAATTGTAACCAAAATTAATGTATTCTGTAATTCTTTCAGCTAGAAATGAAATGCCTAGAAAGTCCTTATTTTACTTTAATTTTTTTCAATCTTTATGGAATAACACAATTACGTTAAAAGCTGTTTCGGCAAGTTCCGCAAAATAACTTGACTTTATGCCTGAAATATAACTTCTTCCCCTGACTCAACTCCACTCGTTGCTCCGATTCATTCATAGGATCGGGTTTATTCATTTATTCATTTGAAGCCCTGCCAAACATTCCATTTAGAGTCCGAAACTGCCAAAGTCCTTGCTTCGGAACTCGAATGCCAAGGAGTTTTGATCCTTGGAAAATAAGGAAGGAAAATAAGGGGTGCATTGAATAACTAACCCCAACACTTACTTACAAAAGTATTCCACTCGCCCCTGTGTTTCATAACAATGGGATTTCCCATTTCCCCCAATTTCTGCACTTTTTAGCTTGGCACCCAAATTGTTCTCAGTTCACTTGGCCAGGAGTGAAAATAAAGGGTGTAGTTGGGTAGTTGGGGGAATTTTAATATTAAGCTAAGCTTGTTCTTATTCTTCGGGAGCTTCGGCTGCCCCTCATAAAATCTGGGTGTGTGTGTGTGTGGGAGGAAAAGTTTTTATCTACAGCCAAATAGTTCTGGACTATTTCTCCATCAATTTTATTGGTAATACTTAGACAAAACTTTGTCCAAACGGGGGACAGGCGGCAGCCAGCCAGGGCTTTAAGTGAAAGGATTCAAAGCGTAAAAAGTTTGTTTTGGTGAGTTTCCTTTTGATTTTCTCGCTTTCTTCTTTCTTTTTTAGGGAATTAGAGAAGCGTTTTGTACATCAATTTTTTTTGTCTTTGCTTTTCTTTTAATAAATTCCCGAAAAATACTTGCAACTTTGTGAGTATGGAGGAGTATGCTGGCGAGGGATAAACTAATAAAATGAGTTCCCAAGTGCTCGTCGGCTTAATTGTAATTACTTTCTGCCAAAAGCTGAAGCCGTCTGTCTCCTTCAGTCCCCGACGCCCTCGCTGTGCGAGTGTGTGTGTGTGTGTATGAAAAGTTTTGCCAACTTGTAATTATCACTTACAACACGGAGCTGCCAGGCCCCGCCCCCATTTTCCACTTTCCGCATTTTCCAGGTTCAACAAAACTGCCAACCACAAAGGCGAAACTCCGGGGTCGGGGCCGGGGCAGGTTCCGCCCACACACATGTAGCTTAATTAATAGACATCACAAAGTGCCCGGGAAATACCCCCGCCCCCCGCTGGCATGATGTAGCACGATTCCTGGCCACAATAATAATTTACATTTTAAGCCAATTTGAAACTGGCCAGCAAAAAAACGAGAGCATTTCCATTTTCACAGTTAAATAAAAATTAATTACAACAATTTATCGTCGTCGTCGCAGCAGCCACAAAAAAATGTTTGAAAACGGTCAAGGATAACAGGATCGACTTTTTGGATATCCTGGATTTTTGTACGGGAAGGGATATAAAATATACGGAGGGATATAACATTTTTTTTTTGACAAAATTATAAATAAAATTTTTAATAATGTCTTGCTTTTAATAGGCAGCTTTTATATGGTTTTATTTCACTTAAATTATTTCTTAGTAATTTTCTTTTTAAAACAGATTATTTTGTTTATCTTTTAAAATGTTAAATTGCTGACAAATAATTTAAAAAATTCCTATAAATTGAAATAGTTAATTTAATTTTCTATTCATTTCCTATTATTAATATAAATACCTGAAATCTTATCATAAAGTTTAATTATAATTTCTATGAGTAAAAATTTGTACATTCAATTTGAAAAATATATTTATAGATTTACAAAGATTTTCATAAAATAAATTAAAATAATTCCTATTCAATCCTATTCATTTCCTATTAATAATATAAATACCTGAGTACTTATCAAAAAGATTAATCATAGTTTTTATTAAATTAGAATTTGTACTTGAAATCTCTAAAATATATTTTTTCTACATTGATTTACCAAAATGTTCATAAGATATATTAAAATAATTTATTTTCCTACTCATTTCCTATTAATAATATAAATACCTGAATACTTATGAAAGAGTTTTATTATAATTTCTTATAAATTAAAGTTTTGTACATCCAATCTGTAAAATATATTTAAATTTACACTAATATATTTATACTTATACTATTTACCAAAAATTTCGTAAAATATCATACCCGACTTGGTTTATGGACAACCTTTCCGGGGTAAGAAGCGAAACGAATTACAAGGCGTACAACCCTCAGGACAACTGTCCAACTTGGACACGCCCCCTCAACGCCCCCGGCAGCCCAAAAGCTCGGTCGTAATGTGCGGCTTGTTGTTGTTAAACGTCGGCTAAAACGCAAATGTTAAACCCTTTCGTTAATGCAAAATAATTGCTCCGGTTCGTGGTCCAAGTTCTCCGAGTTCCGTTGAAAAAAGAATCTACCAAAAAATAAAAGTAAAACGTCAAAACGGTATTTTATTCCCTGCCTTCCTCCCTTCCGGCTTCGGGGGGGTTAAAAATTAGAGCAACGTTCGTTACAAAAACCAAAAAAAAAAAGTAAAAAAAGGGGGCGTGTGCCGAGTTCCGTTCCATTTAGTTTTCAGTTTCCACCTAATTTACCCAATTGGGCAAAAGTGCTTTGTCATAATCAGGCCGGGAGCAAGGTTCGCATATCTAATGAATGGATAGAATGCCCGCAGTGGGGCCTTCCCCTCCTTCCCCACAAAAAACTTTTCAGGACGGGCAGGATTTCCAGGAGCTCGGAGAGGCGCCTCCTCCGCTGGGCACATATTTATCGAGTTGCTAATAGGCTGTCACATAATTAGCTGTCTAACAACCAAAGTCGGACTCAGGTCCAACCTTCCACGGAAAAAAGAAAGAGAAAAGGTTGGTTGGTCTGAATGACTGACATTAGCCCGGGCTTAGATGAAAGTCAAAGATGCCAGGAAACGATAATGTCTAGAGATGTCCCAATGCAGTCCTGGCCTGGCCCGGGTGTCCTGGCCCTGGTCCGATTGGGTTGGAGATTAGCTGGGGTTTCTGTTTTGCGGCAACAGTCTAATCTATAAAGCTGTTGGCTCTGTTCATTCCGAATCAAGATTCAGAGTGACGGATGAGGTGAAAGAAAGGAGTTTTGGGGTGCCAAAAAGTACGATTGGGGATAAGAAGGGGTTAGATATCGATTTGTGGATAGTATATAGCTTTAAAGTCTTACTCAATGAATTATCTCACAGAAAAACATCGAAATAAAATATAAAACATATAAATGTATATAAAATATATAATATTAAATATAATTTTATATATGCTTTAAAATGTTAAGAATGAAAATATACTATCAGAACTACAATTATTTAAATTTAATAAATGTTACCAGCTAAATTCCCATTTCCCAAAAATCCCAGACCCTTATCTAAATTTTATTTAAATTTAACTTATCACCACAAAATGTAAGTATCCTCCACCTGGACCTCCTTCACAGAAAAACATCGAAATAAAATGTATAACATATCTAGAAAAATATAAATATATATTTAATATTAAATATAATTTTATATATACTTTAAAATGTTTAAAATAAAAATATACTATCAGAACCAATTATTTAAAATTTTATAAATGTATCCAGTTGAATTTCCATTTCCCAAAAAATCCCAGTTTTATTTAAATTTAACTTATCACCACAAAATGTAAATATCCTCCACCTGGACCTCCTCCACCCGGAAATCAGGGTTAGCTCCACAAAAAAACAGATTTTAATATTTCAAGGAATTGCGGTATGATTCCCCGGGGCAACACAATTTCGAACACAACCCTACCTAAGGGCAGTGCTCATCAATTTCCGCTTGTTGAATGCCTTCAAACCGGCTCTATTTCCAGCTCCCTACCATTAGACCAACCCTCATCATTCCTAATCAAGCTATAGAGAGGATCGAAATAAGAGTACCTAATGTGCCCTCCCAAAGGTCGCATTAAAAATCAACCAAAATTGACTTTGAAAAATGGTGCGAAAAGCGCCAGGGAAACCCCCAGACCCAAATTCGAGAATAAAGTTCGCATTAAACGCATTTTGCATGACTGTGTTGCAATTAATGCTGCAGAGCAGCTGCAATCAGCCAATGCAACCAATTACAGTGGTGAACATAATTATAAATGCATCTATTTAGGCTGGTTGTATAATTCAGATTTTTTTTAAGGAACTTTCTTTTTTAATTCGCGAATAATAGCTCCATTAATTGCCCTTTCTTTATCGTAATATCTGTTTGTTTCTTAAAACTATTTTTCATTTAAAATGTTTAGCTCTTTTTAGTCCTTAGATCTATAAAATAATAATCATAGATTATATCGTTATATATATTAGGAATTAAAACAATATAATACCTTATTAAACACACCATGAATTTATAATTTAATCATGGTTTCTATTCTTTTACCGGACACTGTATTTGGAAGTACAGGAAGATCGACTCGGTGATTATTATTTCAACGCCTCAATAAATCCTGGACTTTTATTTGTATTTTTTAAAAGTGGTCACAGGAATCAACGAGGTTCGAGAGGGAACAACCAACCATCGGGCAAATATTTGTTGCCATTGGGCAAATGCAGAAACGCAAACTCTTTGCTGGCCGGGAGTTGTGCTGGCCATGCTGTAAGTTGACCGTGTGAGATGATGGCCAGAACAGCGGCGATGATTACCATGGCTCCGCTGAACGAACATGTATATGGCAATGGTCAATGCTAATTGCCAATTATGGACAAATTCGCCGGAGCGCGAAATTAAATTAACCCCTTTTTTGTGCCAGCGAGAACGCGGACGACAAGGACAACGGTGGCGCACAAAAATCCGCATGTGCAATCCTCGACCGCGCCATCAATCAGGAGCAGCAGGCGACAAAACACAAACTACGCGATGTGCAAATATGAAATATTTATGGCCACATATCTGCCTGAATTGCTAGCCAGGACACGGGGCATACGCGAATTGGTTGCGGCCTTTGGCCGGACAAACAAATTGATGATCGGAAGGCCAATTAGCTGGGGTCCCAGATTGTTGCGACTTTAAATAAGTCTACAACATTGCCTAGAATATACATTAAAAATATATATAAATATTAAATAAGCTTGTGAAGAAATATATAATAAGATCTCTTTAGAGAAATAATCTAAAGAATTTATATCAACAAAGTATAAAATCAAATATTAAATATCACTGTACACGAGTCCCTTACTCTCTCCTTAGTTGGTTCAAAAACGCCTGCTTATTGATGCTACATATATTAAACCTCCTGAAGGAATTAATTAATTTAAAAACAAGCTTAAATTTCCTCCAGGAGATAGTATTTCCCTTCAGTGTACCACAGCATCGGTTATTTTTCATTTCACAGTCACTTGCTTATGCTATATCTCGGCAGCAAAAAGCACAACCGCTTTAATGCAAAGTTATCGATCTGCAATTATAAATTGGAAAGCACAAAAGCACAGGGGGGGTATGGAGAAAAATCCAAACCGAGCCCCAATAATGCCCCAAATGAGTTAAGTGGCGGACGGAATCGGAATTACTTTACCCTCCAAGCGTCCTCAATCGGGGCATTAAATATATAATATAATAAAATTTTGTTATAGTTTCTCTTTTCTCGCCGGCTGCCAATGTAATTTCATTTGGTTTTTTGTCGCGATTTTCCCAGCGCGGAAAAGGCTGTCAAGTGTAAAAAATAATAACACGCTTCGCGTCAGATTTTCCATGTTTGGTTATGATAATGGAAGGCGCAATGAGAGCTCGGGGGATATCTTCCTTTTTTCCAGCCGCTGTTCGTGCGGTTTTGCGCTGTCAGGAAGGACTTTTCTGGCACATGACACAGGCACATGGGCATTGTGGCTTATAAATGATTCACAAAACTGATGTACGTATTGTCTTAACGCATCAAAGGCAATCTTTGTCACAGGAAGCAATGAAATCGGTTTCAATTTTCAGCGGGAGGCCTCGCAAAGGGTAAATAAATACAGGTAGGGAATTGCATTGGCCTTAATTCCGACAACGAGTTACTTATTACTTATTTTTGTACAATTCTTAAATAACATCCATGACTTGTTCGGTATCCCTAATAATTTTAAATTCACCATTAAAAATGATAAATAATATAATGAATTATAAATGAATATAAATTCCTGAAGAGGAACAAGTTTCTTTCTTCAGCACATGTAACCCTTGTGTCTTGACACACGAGGTGCTCAAAGAAAACAAAATGGAAAATGATTTGTGGAAACATTAAATTATTCAAGGAATACTTGAGGATGGGGTATAAAAATACACGTTATTCAAGGTTTTCACATCACATTTAATAAAATCCATTGAACTCTTTGCGGAAGCGATTGACATTAACCAGCTGACAGGTTTCCCGCCATTCTTGTGTTTTCTTTAAATGTACTAAAGAAAATTGAACCGCATTTATTTTTGTTATGTTTTTGCAAATTAATTTTTTTGCTGCAAAATCATCAAGATTCTCTCTATATTATATATATATTCTCCCCCTTTACTGCACATAGCAACCTTTGAAATGTTAATCAATCTGCCATACTCTCCATAATTGTCAAGTCAGTTTGTGCAATCAGAACTCGAAAAATATTTAAAGAATATTTAAAAAAATTGTTCCATAATGACGGTGACCTATACTTCAAGTGTGAGCACCTCGAGTGTTTTCAATAATTTCCTGGGCTTGCTGGTCAGGTAAGTATCCAGCCATTATCCTGCGAACATCCTTGAAAGTTGCCTTAACCCAAGATGGCGTGGGAGTATCTACAAGTTGGTATGGCGCGATATGGTGATCTTCGTGGGATTGTACTGCCTTCTCGCTGTAATTTATCGCCTACTAATGAGCGAAAGCGGCAAGAGGTGGGTATTTACACCTGTCTTCTTAAGACAACTCTGATATGATATGATGTCATGATATTGCAGGCTTTTCGAGGGCGTGGCCAAGTATTGTGGCCACAATGGTGCCCTCATTCCGCTGTCCTTCGTGTTGGGATTCTATGTTTCGATTGTGATGAAGCGCTGGTGGGAGCAATACACCACAATTCCCTGGCCGGATGCCATTGCCATTTTGGTCAGCACCAGTATCCATGGCTTTGACGATCGGGCCAGGGCCATGAGGCGAACAATCCTCAGGTATGTCTGCCTGTGCCAGGTGATAGTCTTCACCATGATATCCCCGCGTGTGAAGCGTCGCTTTCCCACCTACGAGCAAATAATTGAAGCCGGCTTCCTGCTGGAGAACGAAAAGAGCATCATAGAGACCCTGGACACGGCCTTTCCCAACTATCCGAAGCACTGGATGCCCATTGTTTGGGCCGCCAGCATTGTGATGAGGGCCCGGAGGGAGAACAAGATCCGAGACGACTACGCCGTGAAGTCCATCATTGATGAGCTGAACAAGTTCCGCGGATACTGCGGCTTCTTACTCTACTACGACTGGGTCAGTGTTCCACTGGTGTACACCCAGGTGGTGACCCTGGCCGTCTACTTCTTCTTCATGTTCAACTTACTGGGCCAGCAGTGGACAGAGAAATCCAGCGAAGAGCAGGGATTCAATTTGATGAGGTGGTTCCCCATCCTTACCCTCCTCCAGTTTTTCTTCTACATGGGCTGGCTCAAGGTGGCCGAGAGCTTGATCAATCCCTTCGGAGAGGATGATGACGACTTTGAAGTAAATATCTATTCTTAATAATTAAGATTTCATTTTTGGCCAACTTTTAATGATGTAACCCATGTACTCCATGTATTTTCAGCTTAATTGGATTATTGACCGCAACATTACGGTTTCGTACTTCATCGTGGATGGGATGCATCAGGAACATCCCGAGCTGGTGAAGGATCAGTACTGGGATCAGGTCTTCCCGAATGAATTGCCCTACTCCGTGCAGGGCATGCGGACAAATCCGCCGGAAGCCTCGACTGCCCACCTGGACACCCAGAACTCCACGAAGGTGTGGTTTCACCTTTAAGTTTTAAACACTCAAGGCTTAATTGCCACTTTCTTTCAGAGACAACTGGGATCTATCTTGTCCAACTCCAGTAGTCGTAGTCGCGTGCCGGAGTTCACTCAGCACTTCCTAGGAAGGCCATCCGCCAGTGGAAGCTACACGGACTCCTATAGCATGGGTGATGATCCTTCCCGAGATACCATCAGTCGGCGGGTGACTGGATCGGATGAAAGTGATCCCCAAAGCAACGCCAGGGCTTCTCAATCCACAAGTAAGAAAGATGGAGTACCTGTGATTTCTTAAGGATTTTATATAGAAGCTTAAAGCCGCCTTCATTATTTATTATTTTTGTATATTTTCTTTTACTCTACAGTTGATTTCAATGAGCTAATTGAGCTGCGTCGTCGAGAGCGAAGGGACCGGATGCGCCACCGTTTCCTGGACATGAAGTCCACCCAACTCCGCCATGCCGCCACTGGGGCACCCTACACCCTCACCGTGTTACGTCCTCCCTCCGACGAGGTTATTCTGGAGGAGGAAGAAGAGGCTTCCGATCCGAATACATCCAGGCCCCCGAATAAGTCAGAGAAGCAGGATTAAAGTGCTGACCAAGAGAAAGGCATATTTATAAATATTAATTTATAAAGAAAACAGAATAAACCCCATTTGTTGGTTGGCTTTTGTAAGCAGTGACATTTTATTGGATACTTTTGGAAAAAGGTTGAACATTTTTAGATAGTTTTCTGATCTATTTCTGATTCTATTTTTCCTCGTCCTTATCCTCGTCCTGCTTCTTTTTCTTGTCCCCTGAATCCCCTTTCTTTTGGCTAACATAGCTTCTGTCCGTCTGAACGCCTTGATTGGATTCACGTTCCGAGTCGGTGTTCGAGGCCATGTCCCCCTTCATCAGCTCGTAGGTGAGGGCGGCGTGCTGGAGCTGACGGTTCATCCGCTGTCTCTCCCGCTCCCTCCGCAGGCGATCGAAGTCGTCGTTGTCGGAACTGAGAGTCATGGAGTCGTCGCCCTCCTCCTCGCCACCCGTATCATCGTTGAACGCGGCGATCCTGCTCTGTCTTCCCGAGGAGTTAATTGCCGAGACGGAGCTATGGCTAAATCTTAAGTCCCGCGTGGCAAAGCGGATCCTCAGCTCCTGGCTCTCCTCCTCTTCGTCCTCGTCATCGAAGTCCGTGTAGTCGGGCTCCAGACTAATCTCGCTCTTTAAGGACTTCATCGAGCTGACGCCGTGGATCTTCGAGAGGCCTAGCCGGGCGGTGGAGGCCTCAGGGTGCTCTGCTCGCTCGGCCTCCACCAGGTAGGGCAGTTCGTTGGGGAAGACCTCATCCCAGTACTGATCCCTCACCAGCTGCGGATGGTCGTTGTGCATCTCGTCCACGATCAGGTAGCTGACCTGCAGGTTCCGGTCGATCAGCCAGTTCAGCTCGAAGTCGTCGTCGTCATCGCCGAAGGGACAGATCAGGGTCTCGGCCACCTTCAGCCAGCCCATGAAGAAGAAGAACTCCAGGGTGCTGAACAGCGGGAAGTAGTAGTTGACCACGTTGTTGTACAGTCCCGACTTCGTGTCCCGATCGATCCACTGATGGCCAAAGATGGCGGCCAGGAAGTACGTGTAGACGGCCAGGGTCACCACCTGGGTGTAGACCAGCGGCACCGATATCGTGTCGTAGTGGATCAGCATATTGCAGCCAGCCCGGAACTTGTTCATCTCGTCGATCATGGACTTCAGCGAGAAGTCGTCCCAGATGCGACCCTCCTTCCGGGCCCGCGTCACAATGCTGCTGGCCCAGATGATGGGCATCCAGTACTTGGGATGCTTCGGGAACTTGGCGTCCATCGCCTTTATGATATTCGCCTCGTTGGCATTGAGGAGGCCCACGTCGATCAGCTGGTCGTAGGTGGGAAAGCGCCGCTTGATCACCGGCGATATCAGGGTCAGGACCATGGTCAGTGCCAGGCACATATACCGCATGATGGTGCGCCTCATCAGGCGTCCGTGCTCGTCGTGACCCCGGACCAGGGCGCTCACATACACCGCCAGGGGATCGGGCCAGGGCACCGTGATGTACTGACTCCACCAGCGGTCCACAATAATGGCCACGTAGAAGCCTAGGACGAAGGAGAGCGGAATCAGGTTGCCATAGCTGTGGCAGTACATCACAATGTCCTCGAAGATGCTGGGGGTTTCAGTTGGGGCTGGGTTAATAATAATAATAATAATAATATTAACAATATATATGTAGGATTCGTGGTAAATTAAATACTGGCAAAGTTTCAGATATACCTATAAAACTGCGCCATAGATGGCAATACAAGCCATCGCTATACCTATAAAACTGCGCCATAAATTGCAATACAAGCCATCGCTAAAGCCAAGCGTCTGAGCCAAGGCCCTTCTAAGTAGCTTGTTTTTCAAACTCCAAGCAGAAAAGTTTTCTTTATAAATAGAATTCCTGGAACTACTCACACTTTATCGTTTTTGCGCAGTGCATAGCGGTAGATGATGGCCACGAAGTAGAAGCAGCAGAGGAAGGCCAGCAGATCCACCCAGATAATCTTGTAGATGCTGGCACGCCACCTGAAGTTATTCAGACACCGCGGATGGTAATATCCGCAAGGATGTACCTGCTTAAGAGCTCTCACCTGACCAAAAGCTTCCAGAAGCAGCCAAAGTGGTGGCAGGTTGCCACCTCGGCGGTGTACGAGACAGTCATAGCCGACAATTGGCGATTGGAAAACTTTAATAATACTGAACGGGCGGGAAATCGGCTCGGCAATGGCAAGTGGGTAAGTGGGAAGACACTTTGTGAGGCCATAAGCAAAGCCAACTTTGAAATTAGTTCTAGTCTCTGGCTTGGCTCGGGGTGATTTTCTCACTCAGGCATTAAACGAAGGCAATTCGGTAGGCGCGTCACATTTTGTGGGCGTAATTATTTAAATTAGATCATTTATATTTGCCGCCAGGCCAGCAGACAACAAGCCGCAAAGGCCAATTTCCCGCCACCTCCCAGCCTCCCAGCCTCCGCGCACATGTGATGAAGTCAGGTCCTCCTGCTCCTCCTGCTCCTACCCCTATATACACACGTATATATGCTCGTCTGGTGGCATCAAGGAGGTGCAGTAAAATTTTAATACCCCAGCAAACATTCTGTGCGGCTAAAGCCGTGATTTTCCCCGCCCCGCCCCGCCGCTGGAAGTGTGAAGAGCATTTTGAGTATCTTATCAGCATTTATTTGTTGTTGACTCGGTCGGTTCCACCTCGCAATAACAATTCCAGAGGGAAGTAATTCAGATAAAAAAATTAAATGGAAAATAATCTAAATTTATGTTTAATTGACACTACACTTAATATCTAATAATTTATAATTAATTCTAAATATATACTTTATAAGTTACCTAGAAGGTGGCAAAGAATAATAATTAATTGTAATATAATAAGAAAATATACAACAAAATATAATAAAATATATATATAATAATATAATAAAATATAATTGTAATAACCAGGACACCTGAGATAAATCTTTAAATGGTAATAATCTGTCGGTATTCTTTTGTTTTTATATTGATTTGTCAATTCAACGATTAAGTCACTTATTAAATATCATTTTTTAAGCCCAAATTGATATAAGCTTTAACTAATACTTTATAATTAATTCTAAATATATACTTTATAAGTTACCTGGAAGCTGACGAAATAATAATAGTTAATGTCGTAATATAATATTAAAATATACAATAAAATATAATAACCTATATATATAATAATATAATAAAATATAATTCTAATAACCAGGAAACCTGAAATAAATTTTGAAAGGGTAATAATCAGCCGGTATTCCTTGATTCACATATTGATTTGTCAATTCAACGATTAAGTCACTTATTAAATATCATTTTTTAAACCAAAACGGATATAAGCCTTATCTAATACTTCATAAATAATTATAAATATATACTTTATACATAAGATAAGAATAAGATGATGAAAGAATAATGATTAATTGTTGTAAAGTACAGGGGAATTATTTAATAATATTTATGTCCTCATAAAAGCCTGAAAACCTTAAATAAATCTTTAAAGGGTAATAATCTGTCGGCATTCTTTTACTAATATATTGATTTGTCAATTCAACGATTAAGTCACTTATTAAATATCATTTTTAAAACCAAAAGTGATGATAAGCCCTATAAACCTTGCAATCTCGAACTACTTGGCCTGGTCACCAAGAAGAGTGATTAATTAGCACGTGACGCATGCAATAAAGTTTGGGTTTGGTTTAACAGCGCTCCTAATCAGTTTACAGATAATTAAACAACTGCTAATGCCGGCGCTGCCCAGAAGTTGTCACTGCAAATGTGGAATTTACGAATGGAAAATCGCTGGAATGCTTTGGGTTATCACCGAGCACATTGCAGGTACACTATAGCGAAACAAATACACTTACACCTGGAACAATGCAATCAAAGCAGATTTGTTTAATCGGCTTATCTCCCGTATCAGCGGATATGTCTGCAATTATGAAATAAAGCCATTCATTCACCTTCTTGTATGGCGGGGTTTACGTAATTGTAGATTACAGAGAGATATATGCGGGCGGGGTTAAGCAGCACTCATTAATTTTTGTAGTTAGAGTTTATACTAGAAAAGTAGAAAACATAAACATAAATAATTTAATGACAGTAGTGATGTTCGTTCCTTATTGCTGTAATATTCCTTAAATATTTTATATATATATTTATCCATGTTATTTTTAGCTTCAATGAATATATTGTTTATTACTTTTACTCACTTTTATATTTCAATACCTACATAAATAAGTTAATAACAGTATTGATGTTAGTTCCTTATTTCTTTATTATTTCTTAAATGTTTTATATAATGTTATGATATGTTTTTCTTAAATATATTATCCATGTTATTTTTAGCTTCAATGAATACATTGTTTATTACTTTTACTCGCTTTTAAATGCCACTTCGGCTTTGTTATCGTATAAAACGCATCAGAGCCTATCATCCGACTTAGCCACTTCATAAAATCAACAAATTGACACTCGACAGCTAACGACAATGACAACAGCAACAAGTAGACCAAAAAACACTGAGAACAATAATAACAATAATAACAATAAGAAGACGAGCAGCCGCATTTATAATTGTGTTCGTCGGTGCGATATTATTGCTGCATTCCGCTATATAGACGGCTGGCGCTCTCCCTCTATATAGCGAGCACAATATTATCTTACACTTTCAGTTAACGTTATACACCGAAACCGTCAACAACCGGGCTGCGTGCAGTGCGACAGCGGGAGAGAGAGAGCAATAGCTAGTGTAAGCGAGATAGCAGCACGGGCGGCGGGAGAAAAATGCGAACGTTCAAATCTAAAGCCGAAACACAAAAGCGGCAGATCGGAACTGAAGTAAAAACGTGAATACAAACACGGCCTTATCTGAAACAACATAAATAACGGAATTCTGGAATTGCTTGTAGTGTCGGCAGAGGAAAAAACATAGAAAAAACGAGACAAAAAATCTGCTGTTCGCTATCGCAAAGATCATAAAACCGAAAGTGGGAGAACAACACACAGCAGCAACATCAAAAAAACAGCAGCGAACGCGACGTCACACTGTGTGATTCAGCCTCTCTGTCCCCCCATCTTCGCACCCCACGCCCCCTCCCTCTCGCACACCTGCTAATTTTTTGTTGTTTCGCTCTAATTACAACCCAGATCATCTACAGACACCCGCCGCCGATCCCCCGACTCCCGCCTTATCTCAAGTAAATCCAGCCGAGCCGAGCGGACTCGTCTTCGGCTCTTATCAGTGCTGCTTCGTGCATACACCGCGAAAAATCAACGAGTGCTTAGTGTCTAGAGCTGTGATAAATAATTCAAAAAAATTACATTCAATAATTCAATAAGCCAATAAAAAAGCATGGTTTTACCATGAATATATATTTAATATATATTTAAAAATATTAAAATAAAATAAAAAAGTTCTAACAAGACTATAAATAAATATATAAATATATAAATCTATAAATACAATAATTGGTTTAGGTTTTGGCTTAAATTCTGTTTTAAATAAATAAATACAACACTTTCCCATTAAGTTTGAAGTCTAGTTAGTTCGTGCTCAATTTAATATCGCTAATATTCGGTTCTAAAGCGATTTTTCTCGCCGTGCACCCCTCCCTCGTCGCCCATGGCTGACAGTCACTCTTGTGGGACTGAGGAGGAGGTTCGAGTTCGGCTGCCTGGACTGGTGGTCTTATCTTAGGAGTAGGAATACGCGACGAATACGCGACGAATTCGCGGCTGTGGCTGTAAGACGACACCAACACCCTGCAGACACAGACGCTCCGAGATCGCCAAGTATGTCAGTCACACGCCTGTTGTCCGTTTTTTATTGTTTTGTGTGAACGGAAATTAATAATAGACTTACAATTCATTAATAAGAATCGGACAAAGGCGCGGAGAAAATATTTGCACTGCCACCACAGCTGCACTAGTCGCCGTACAGAAGCCAGAAAAACTGTCTCCCAGTTGCAGGGAGGGTGAGTAGAGAAGCATCAAGTTTACCCTAATTATATAAATACAGCATAAGTTGCCATTCGACAAGTCCGGCGGCGGACTCACCTAGACCCACTTAATTATCTTGGCTATGCGGAGAACAAAGCGAGTTAAAAAGTTAATAATAGAAAGGCAAACAGAGTTGGAAAGACATTATAGGCCAGAACTTAAGCATCTGATTCTTATCAACAGTTGGGGGGTATTGCCATTCCTTTCTACGGAAAAGGTGTGGGTGTTAGTCACCTGTTGGGGTAAAATAAATAATTCATTAATTATGGGGGATGCAGTAGTCACAAAATCATGTGAGGTTTCCTTGAACTAGAATTATAGTAATATCACCAGACTTCATATATCCCAAGATATCAGTACTATAATGCATGAAATTTACAGTGAAAATAAGAGTTTACATAATACGACATCCTGTTTTTAAAGTATTTCATCCATAGAAGAATATATTACTGAATTAGATTTGTATTTTGATATATCCCTCTTACATAATAAGATATCCAAAAGGAGTATAAAAACTATCCCTCTCTCATTTCACGGCCAAAACAATAAATGTTATAACTTTGACACAATTTCCTCAAGAAAATAGACAACCAAAAAAAAGTTTCCATTACATCTGGTTCCGCCCATATATAGCACTTCCCCGTACAACGGTACACATATAGATTACCTATGTATACCCAATTCTAAGTGGAGCAATCGAGTTCAAACTCGCAGCTCACAATAGCCTCGCCATTTACGATTACAATTTGAGCTCAATTATTTGCATTATACAATGGGAGGCGTCGTCACAAGATAAGCCCGGGCAAATACGCAGATCGAAGTGCATCGTGATCTTGGCTAAACCTGTGGCGCCCACTAAGCGAATCTCCATATTCCATTTGGTTCTTTCCAGAATACCAGGGTTTACTGAACTCCCCCCGAAGCCAGAGAGCGATACGGAGCAATGGTCCGGCAAATCTCGCCCTGGAAGGTTCTCACCCGACGTAAACATCTCCAGGCCGATGGCAGCGAGGGAGAGTCCAAGCTGAACCGAGTGCTGGGCTTGTGGGACCTCACGGCCCTCGGGGTGGGATCGACCCTGGGAGCAGGGGTCTATGTCCTGGCCGGACAGATTGCCAAGGATCAGGCGGGTCCCTCGGTGATGATATCATTCGCCATTGCGGCTCTGGCCTCACTGCTGGCGGGTGAGTTTCATTTCTTTCACGATTTGTTAAGTATTATAATTAAGTATTGTATTCAAAATCTTATCTATGATGCACTAGTGGTTAATGTTCTAAGGTATATAATTTAAGTAATTTAAATTTCTTTTAGGTGTTTGTTATGCGGAATTTGGCGCCAGAGTCCCCAAGGCGGGTTCAGCTTATGTCTACAGCTATGTCTGCATTGGGGAATTTGCAGCCTTCGTCATTGGCTGGAATCTCATCCTGGAATATGTCATTGGCACGGCGAGTGTTTGTAGGGGCATCAGCCTGTACCTGGACTCCCTCCTGAACGACACTCTGAAGACCACCTTCGCGGAGGTGGCCCCCATGAATGTCAGCTTTCTGGGCAGCTACTTTGACTTCTTTGCCTTTGGGCTGGTGGTGGTTTTTGGAGGTAAGTTTGATATTAATCTATAGGTGACTTATATAATTTATAAATTGTATATTTAGTGGCCCTGGCATTCGGAGTGGAGACCTCGGCAATGGCTAACAATTTTGTGACCTGTCTGAATATCTTTATACTGGGCTTTGTCATAATTGCAGGCGCCATAAAAGGTAAGAAAAATAAACCAGTAAAGGGAAATATTCTAGTAATAAATTTCTAATTTTAAACCTTATTAATAAATTGAGTTTCTCTTTCTCTCCAGCTGACTTTTCCAACTGGACGCTGGATCCCAGCAGTGTCTCAGCGAACTATACCATTGGATCGGGAGGCTATTTCCCCTACGGATTCGAGGGCACGCTCCAAGGTGCCGCCACCTGCTTCTTTGGCTTCGTGGGCTTCGACTGCATCGCCACCACGGGAGAAGAGGTCCGGAATCCTCGGAAGAATATTCCGCAGTCGATCCTGCTGTCCCTGCTGATCATCTTCCTGTGCTACTTCGGTGTGTCCACTGTGCTGACCCTGATGTTGCCCTACTACCTTCAGGATGCCAATGCCCCGCTGCCATATGCCTTCGAGTATGTGGGTTGGCCGGTGGCCATGTGGATTGTCACTGTCGGGGGTTTAGTCGGTTTGCTGGCAAGTCTGTTTGGAGCTCTGTTTCCACTGCCCCGAGTGATGTACTCCATGGCTCAGGATGGACTCTTGTTCCGGTTTCTGGGCAAAGTGAGTCCCAGATTCCAAGTCCCAGTCACAGGATCCATTCTGGCAGCGCTGTTCACGGCCGTAATAGCCGGACTTTTCGATCTGGCCCAACTGGTTAGCTTGCTTTCGATCGGAACTCTGTTGGCGTACAGTGTAGTGGCTATATCCATTATGCTCCTCCGATATATGGACTATTGCGAGGTGGAGGACACTCCGGGCCAGAGGGAGAGCCGAGCCTCGGAAACCACTTCCTTGACCTCCAGAAGTGAGCGATTTACCTGCGGTTCAGTGTGCACACAGCTCTTCAATGTCCATCGAGTGTCGGAGCCAAATGCCATATCCTCAAGGATTGTGGGAGTACTGTCTACTATATTTTGTGAGTAAAACCCAAGAAGCTGTTTTAACTTCTCGAAGAAATAATATTAACGAGATCTTAATTCATTAATATTCTTGTTTTTCAGGCTTGCTATCTCTGGGTCTGGGTGTCCTGATAATGCAGGCTCACCCTTCTATCGCCTCTCAAGAAGTCTGGGCCCTAACTCTTCTCGTGGTATTAATCCTGCTGATCGTCCTGGTTATCCTGCTGATTTGCCTGCAGCCCAGGGAAGTTCGTAGTCGCTTCTTCCGAGTGCCCTTCGTCCCCGTTGTGCCCGCCATCAGTATCTTCATCAACATCTACCTGATGCTCCAGCTGGACACCTGGACGTGGATACGTTTTGGGGTCTGGATGATAGTGGGTGAGTAGAGTTATCCTTAAAACCTCACTGCATGTGGTACAAATTAATGCATGTTGCACTTTTGCACTAACCTAAATGTCCTAGGCATTCCCATATTCCTTGCATGCTGGTATCTTTACGATTGCAAGAATCCCCAGAAGAGGAACCCCGAAAGGTTGGCCTTCTACAAGGCGCTGAAGGGGTCCGAAGGTGGCCCTGAGCAGGAGGACAACTGTGTGTCCAAGGAGAGTGTGCTGACCCAAGAAACTCACCTGAAAAAGAGTCCCAGCAGCAGCCTGGATCAAATCCAGAAGCTAAGTGATGTTGGTGACGATCTAATCGAGGTGAAGGCCGCCAATGGAAAGCTATTCTATGTGGAGGATACCAAGAGTGAAAACTCCACGGCGACTTTGGGTAATGAATCCCCGTCCAGGGAGGATGAACAGTCAGTGATTGCCATGCTGGACGATGTCCTGGATGCGGAGGACATTCAGCAGAGCCAGCAGGAGCTGGAACGCCAACAGCAGCTCATATTTGAGCGTCACTTTAGTCTGGACTCCGAGATGTATCCAAGTGTTATAGAAACTGTAATTGTGGCCACAGTCCACAGCAGCAGCGATGATGATGAGACCCAAGATGGGGCTTCTCTGGGCAGAACCAGGTACGATGAATGCAAATTGGTGGCCCATCAAATGCTCGAGGAACTGTTCAATAGCGAGGCCTTCTATGAGCAGCTCGAGAGGGTCCGAGCCGGAGGGGATCAATTAAAAGAGGATTTTCCTGATACCCCAGAGGCCCCGGAGCCCCAGCCCCTGGTGGTGCTGAGACCCACGCTGCAACGCTGGGCCTCCCAGAGCTCCCTTAAGTCGCAGGCCTCCGAAATTGAGGATCCCCTGCACTCTGCCAGGTTTAAAGACCGCCTAAGTCACATCCTTATGAATGCCAATGCCCACAAGCTGAAGGGGCCGGTAAAGAGGAGCGAAGATGAAGAGGAGCCGCCGGAGCTGGAGCAGGATGAGGACGAGGATGATGAGCCGAGAGCAAGACCGCAGTTAAAGCAATCGAAAAGCGAAACCGATGTGCGTCGCCTAATGCTCAAGGCCATCAGCGAACTGAAAGCCGACCATAATGAGGCTGGTAATGCTGATGGGGTCCTCGCTGAAAGCCCCTTCAAATCCCCAGTACCACCTGCTCCAGTTCCAGTTGCATCTACTGCTGCAGTTGCGAGTGGCAACAACATACCGCGTCCACCGAAATTCGATCCGGTGCTATACAAGACCATCAACAGCATTAGTTTGCGCAAACAGCGACCCAGTTTGAGCCAGCAGCAGCATATCGTGGATGCCAAGAACCCGGCGCTCCGCCTGCCACCGGAATCGCGGCCGGAGACGGGCCCGGATCCTGGCCAGCAACCGGAGTCGGAGCCGCTGCCGTTCAAAGCGAAATTGGAGGCCATATTGCAGCGGGGCCCCTCACACCGAACCCAACAACATCCGGACTTGGTGCGTCGCCATCGTCCGCAGTCCACTTACCTGGAAGTGGAGGAGGCGGAAAGCTGAGGGGGTCTCTTCCCTACCTAACCCCCCAACCCATTCCCAACCCCCTGGTGAAACCAAAGAGGGTGCCATTCTCCCCCAGTTGAAAGTAGTCAAGTCCTGCATGCGAATCGGAATGCAAATGCGAATGCAGCTTGTTTTGTACATATCCAGCATAGCTGTAGTTACTAGTAGTCACTAGTTAGTAGATAGTAAGGAATGCAAGCAAACCTAGTTGATAAGTGCCAGGTGCATTGTGAGGGTGAGTTGATTGGAGGTGTTCCCGCCAGGTTAGCTTAAAGTAAGGACACCGGAGAGGGTTTTGCTCCGGAATAAAATTATCAGCAAGCAGGAAGATACATACAAAGGGTTTAAAGTTTATTAAATGAAGTTTAATAAAGCACCCTTATATAGATTTATATAGATCCAGACACTTCTTGGAAGCCAATTAAAACTGTAGTCAGAAGTATCATTATAAATCACATCTTAAGCTATTTTTCAACCCTAAAATTCAACAGCAATAAATCTAGAGAAACTAAACACATAATGACTCTATAGGATTTGAGTGGATTTTCTAAAATGGTGTCATAGCCTCCTTCAGAATATAAATACTATAATGTTTAGAAGTACATCTATATTGATTAATTTAAGTAATTCCTATTACTCCACACCCCTCACAATCCACCTATAATTAATGTGCATGCTTAGCTAACTCAAAGCTAGTCGGAAAAGTATTTAATAAAATCGGTATTATAGTCCTCGGAACTAAGTGCATGCCCTAGATACCTCCAGATACGTAAACTAATCGGTTCTCCCAATCACCTATATAGGACTATCCATATACTTCTTCTACGGCCTGCCCAACAGCTACCGAGAGCTGAAGCGGCAAAGGGCTGGCTGGCAGAAGCTCAAGTATAGCGACCGCCTCTGAGGACCACTGATCATTATTTGTCTATATAAATGTATATACCCCGAACGCGTCACTAAGCCAATTTGATAAATTGTGAACAATTTGTTGGTTATAAATAAAAATCTAGTTGTAATTAATAAAAGTCAGCCGCGTTTACCTGAATGGCCAAAGAATGGGAAGAAAGAAATGTTGAGAGCAACTGCAGCCGCTTCCGGAATCGATTCCCAGATGATCCCCGATCGCCGAGTGTGCTATATTAATAACCCAGCAATGAATGGGGATCATTGTTGTTTAATTCCCAGTGGCCTTGTCTTGAAGATGCTGCTTCCCCTGCCCCTGCTCCTTGTCCCGGGCCTGCACTGACTTTGATAAATTAATTGGCATCGGCTGATCGGTGAGCGAGTGTGTGCCGCTCAGGGAGGGTGTGCCCTCTTCAGAGTTTTAGGAACCCTTGCCTCTAGAATGTTTTTACACTACCAGAAAATGTTAAATTAATTTATCATAGAAAGGGTATTTACATAAAAAGGGTATTTAATATTATATCTAGTTTGTAAAGTCTTTCTATGCTATTTTTTTCAGAAGCCATCATTGATCCTCTTCTATCTTTACAATGAATAATAGTATAGTAATATTTTAACCGCTTGTATTTCCTCTCAGTGTGGCATGTTCCCCTTTGCGTTGATTTTGATTAGACGGAAACATCCCCTTGGGCTGCTGCTGATGCGGCTGCCTCCCCCTTTCCGCCGCAGTTCCAAACTATGCTCTGATTTATGCGGACATTCGTGGGGCATTTCTTTGGTCAGGTTGCTTCTGTTGCCTCTGGTTCTGGCCCTGTGCCTGATGCCAGTCTGGAGATTTGTATAACCACAAGACGAGAGACGAAACAACTGGCGACTGTTTGGCGTGCCGGCTCCTCAGAGGAGATGGACTGGTCTTGGGCATGGGAACGGGAACGGGATCTGGGGTTGCTCGGAGACTTTTGTGCTGCGTAAGTGTAACAAATTGTAATCGTATTTGGCGGGGACTTTGTCTGGGGCGTGCCCCTGACTTCCCCCGACCCCGGGCCCGGCCCCGGAGCCGGCTTTATTATTATTAACTTTGTTATGGGCCGGCGAGAGGAGTATCTGCAGTTGGTAGTCCCAGAAGTAGTCCCGGGGTCCGCTCCTGGTGGTTGTTTTGGTTGTTGTTTGCTACACTTGCCCTCCGACTGTCCGCCCCCTTTATCTAGTCGACCGTTCAAATAGTTTTATGGCATATTTATGGGCGCCAAAACTTAAAGTCCCTCCAGCTAAGACTTTAAGACTTCCGAAAACGGGCGGAGTCTGGGGGTGGAGCTGGAGATCTCGCCCCCTCATGTCTCCCGGAGCATTGACATCAGGGCTCTGTGACAAATTGGCTAAGAGCGAAACTAATTAATGCAGGGGGAATACTACAACTTTGGATATTGCATTCCATTGGGGGAGAGGGTGAACTACTGGAAGATGTACTTGGTAAATATTCATATGGGAACAGATACATATTAAGAAAGTTGTATCTTATTGAAATAATATGGAAAGTGTTAGGGGTATTGCTATGGAATTAAATTTAAATAAAGAACACTTCTCTGTCCTTTTCCAAACTATATTTCAAGCCACTAACTGCCTTTAAAACCACAAAACTGAACCCATTGATTTTTAAAGTTAAATCTGAAATAAATAATTTAAAGTATGAAGTAGTAAAGTCGGAAATAGAAATCCCTTTTCGGATCCGATTATATCGCTCTCCTTTCCCCTGCAACTTTCCTTTGAAACTCCCTGCCACAAATGAGTTAAGCTCCATCTCAGTCAGTACTCGCACTGTTTTTTCTGAAACAATTTCCTTTCAAATTGGGGTTTGGTTATGTAATCATTGCTCAGCTCTAATAACATTTTCACCCATCCGAGCTCCTCCTCTTTTTTGTACTCTGCCACCGTTTTTGTTTGAAGTTAGTTTGTTATTATTTCCTCTGCTGTCTAAAGCGGCTTTTCCATATTCATAAAAATTGCGAGTTTTACCCCGGCACATCCTCATTCACATTCGCATTCCAGGACAGGACATAATCCTCTTAACGTGGCCGGACAGGACGGGACAGAACGGGACGGGACTGGACAACTCTCAGCGCTTTCCCTCGTTCGACTCTCCGTGATTTTCTCGTATTTTGTTTTGCTGAATTGTTTCGGAAATTAAAATATGTGCCGGCAAGGTCTGAGGGTTTTAGCCAGCAGCCAGCAGCGGAAGTTGTCATCATCATTTGCCAGGTAAGGTGCAGGAGTAAATGCGGGTCCTGCTGCAGTTGCAGTGGCTACCGTCTGCCACCAAAGTCAATGGCACTCGACAAAAACATTTTGTCAAAACAACGGAGGCGGCTGCTCCTGTACGCAAAGTGGATTTGTCCGTTCCGAAACACACAAAAAAAAAAGAGAAAGGAAAAAGTAATTCTCGCCGAACAGCTGCACAAATGCAGGACCTCAAACTCGCCCAACGGAAACCAGAAAAAATGAAAAAGGATTAGCATTTCGGTTTAGCTGTTTGCTCAATCGGCCATGACAGCCAGCAACGGATATGGTGCATGTCAGGACTCCGGGACTGTTTCTGTTTTCTAGATTTTGGATTTTGGATTCGGGAGGCTGCCTCTGCGGTCTGTGCATACATATGCTAAGCTGGAGATTGCATTCGGATGAGATTAACCCATTGAGGAGGTTCGTGCCGGTTCATTCTAAATGAATTACTCTTTAATGGGATTGAAAAAGTATCCTGTGGCTGCGGTCCTGAGGTCAAGATGAGGGAGATTAATAGTGGGAGATCTGTCTTGTGGCCAGAAAGAAGGACTTCCGGCTGCTCTTTCGGATAAGGAATTTCTGAGAGAAATAATTTTGGATTTGTTAATGTAAAAATAAAATTTATTGTAAAAAAGATTAGATCAAGATTAATGTCCTATAATTAAGTTGATATATTAGGGGTACCTTAAGGAGTACTTATATTATTTTGAAAGGAACAAACATAATCTTAATTCGGAAAGCTTTTCTATGTTAGTTATTATTTTATTAATTAGTATTTTTATACCCTATTTTTTTTGGAAAAGTCGGAGTTTAAAATAACCATAACTAAGCCAAAACAGCTCTAATCTCAGTTCGGAAAGCTTTTCTATGTTAGTTATTATTTGATTAATTAATCTGCATATTTACTTTAGAAATGTAGAACAATTAATTTTTTGTCAATTTTTGAAAATTTTAATGATGTAACCCCTTATGAAATTTTCAAAAATTGGCCAAAATTTTTTTTCTGATTTTGTTTAATATTTTATATTTAAATAATCAAGATTTTAACGGCGAATCGGAATATGTACGGCATTTTGAGAATATATAATTATTGGCCAAACAATGCTCTCGAGAAGACCCCAAAATATATTCATTTTTGGGTCATTAAATCGGTATTTTGTACCCTATTTTTTTGAAAATATCAGAGTTTAATATTTTATTTTTAATAATTATGGTTTTGACGGTGAATCGGAATATGGTGAATATTTAATTATTGGCCGAGATGCTACAGTTAATTTATTCTACCAGAAATATGCTATTAAATGGGTTTAAATAAATATCTCAAAATTATTCAATTTAAAATTATAGAGAACTCTTTTTCTGCTTACAAAACAGTATTGTATTTTAACCATACCTTTTTACTGCACCTACCCCCACTTAACTTTTCAATTACATTTTCAAACCCTTAATTCATTTACCGTGGCCAATGCCAAATGAACACATTGTGTGGCCTCACACCCCCTGAAAAATCCATCTGCCATTGTTCTCATCGCTGGATACTTACCTGGAATATATGCCTCCGTGTACATTGATCTCTCAACTGCGAAGACACCTTGCGAATTGTTAATCACGATTTCGTTGGGAATTGCATTACAATCAGCCTGATTTCTCAGCACTTCTGCGTGAGTCTGCTGTCCCTCCATTTAAATCTCAGTCTTAACTATTCCTCTTGTGGCTCCTTCAGAGTGCACATCCTTGGGTGCTCCTCATAATTGCTCCTTTGTCATTTGCCACAACGCACAAAAGGACTTAGAAAATGGACGAGGGAAAAATAATACGCTGTTGATTCTCTACTCGACTTCAATTGATTTCTACGAGCTATCTCGGGGCCTCTAATTTTTTCCCATTTATCTTGTTTGGGACAAATGGTTGGGCTTGTCATAACCTCTCCCATTTTTACGATTTTTTTTAGAAATAATTCTCCCTTTCTTGGCGTCCTCTTCTGGCCGTCTCGGGCATTCGACAATTTTTAAAGAAGAATAATATTTACCGAGCACGCACAATGGCAGGAGGACACTGGAGAAGAGGTCTCTGGGACATGGCATTGTTTTCGCATTCAATTCCCTGACAATAAGCATTATTGAGAAACTGAAATGTGGCCGGCCTGCACACGTTCGCCCCGTCTCTTTCGGCGCTCCTCCTGCCGTCTCTCTCTCTCACTCTCTCACTCTCTAAGTGTGTGAGTGCGCTTAGAATGTTAACCAAGCCAACCAAGCAATTCAAATTCAATTTGCCCCATTATGTGAGGCCCATTGTTCCTGGCTAAATTCTAAGGGGCTGAGAGGCATTCTCCAAAGACCAGGGACCAGTGAGAGTGAGAGGAAGAGGGGCGGAATGCAGCGGGCCAAGACTGCAAGCCAAGTTAAGTGCAATACAAAAGGCAGCCAGATTAAAAATGTGCAAAAGACGCATACACAGAGAACAAAATGTTAAGGTTACTCAGCAGTTTTTGGTATTTCTAAATTATTTAATTTTATTAACATTATTTGGTAGGGTTTTTATTTTATATGACCTTTAAAAGTATCCTGAGATTGGTGTACAAAAAGAGTATGTTTACTACAGTTGCAACAGAAAGTACGTTAAGATTTGAATCCCGGTTATTTTATGGTTGGGTTATAGAACTGTTAATAAACATTATATAGAATTTGTTTTAAATTTAAAAACCATGTACGTTAAGAGTTAAGTCCCAGTTATTTGACTGTTAATAAACATTATTTAGAATTTGTTTTAAATTTAAAAATTCAATGTTATAATTATGCTTCTCTGTACTGAGAAGGAGACATTGAGTGAAGGAGTGGGAGGACATCTTCAAGCTAAATGAATGCAATAAGTAAATAACAAAATGTCGTTAGCATTTTGTGACACACTCATGCTCTCTCTGTCTGTCTCTCCCTCTCCCTCACCCAGTCCTTCCTATAGCCCCGACTATATCTTTTCAGGTCTCCAGGACAATGGGAATGTCAGCAGTTGCAGTTGCATTTGCCGTTGACATCCTGGCCTGAATGCGGAGACAGAGACGGCAGGACAACTGCAGAAAGGGATAGAGAAGAATGATAATCGAGAAACAGGAACAAATTCCCCCCTTCTCCCTTTCTCCCTTTCCTCACAGCTGTCAGCGGCAACAAATTGCGCGCAAAGTTCGCATTAGAAAATGTGGGCGGAAGTGGAGGTGAGCGGAGAGAATCTATGAGGAAATCAAACCTGGCTGGAACACGATAGTTAAATGCACTCCTTGAAAGACTGGTCATTAACCCGAATTTCCCAGAATTAATTTGGTTTAAATTTTTAAGCCACCTAACTACAGTGAAACCGGTTAATTTAATATTTCTTTTGGCAATATTGGAGAGAATTATATTGTGAAAAATCGACTTGTTATTTCTGATAATTTCCATGAAATAGATGTTGTATCCCTAGTATTATTTTATAATTCTTACCTATATTTACTATATAATTTTTCTTATTTTTCAGACCTATTGAGTGCCTTTACTTCCATAATGTTATGAAAATGTGCCTCTTACCTCCATTAGTTTCCGCAATTGTTGCAAAAACAATCTCCCCTCTCGATGGTGCACTTAGGGTATAGTTTTCGGCTCTCGTTTTAGGGCCGCACTGCGTTCGCTCATTTTGTAGGCCGTAAAGGACGCAGGACATCAGCCACATCTGCCTCGTCCTCTGGCTCATCAGGAGCCATCATCAGTCGACAGCCAGCAGCGAGCATTCAGCATCAGCACATCAAGTGGCAATCATATTAACCGGCTTAATTGTCAACATACAGCCGGCATGGCTCCCCCTTGCCGTCCGCTTTCCTCCCAATTTGCCGCCAACTTTCCCTGCAACTTTCCCTCCTCCCAGCTGGGCCGGGAGCTTGTTGCGGGTGCCAGCTTGTTAACAAGTTGCCAGGAGCTGTTAACGGTTTCTAGTAGTTGTAAAGGGAAGTACACGAGGAGAAATGCTTTCAGGGGGCCTCATAAAATAAATCAATAAAATATATTAAGCTTAATTTAAGTTACAGACTATAAAGTTATACATATGAAGGATGTCTGATTTTAAATCAGGATGTTTAATGAGAGTATAAGACTCCAATCTTTTTCCCCTAGTGTAGCCGGAAACGAGGGGAACTCTGGGCCTACAGTTGCCGGGTTATAGTCACAAATGTGCGTATTTCAAATGCTCATTAGCCACAATTTTTCGACACTAGACACTCGTGTCGGGCCTTGTTTGCCATTGGCAATCGTTCTGGCCCATAGTTAGTTAGCAGCTGGCCCAGTTCGAAATTACAGGCAATTTTCCCCCATTTTTCCGTGCTAACTAACTGCCTAACTAGCTGACAAACTAGCCAGCCCATCACAATGCTAATCAGAATCGGGTTTGCAGTCATTATCAATTCCTTTTTAGTATCCCCCAAAAATGCACATTTTGCCGCGGCTGCGGGAGGGAGCTCCTTTGGGGGGGTGAAGTGAAATTGGAAGCGCGTGAAAACCGCGAAATTAAGCAACGCCAAATGACAGGAGAGGAATGAATGATGCCATGCAGCGCACTTGTCAACAAAGGAATCCTTCATCCTTGGCAACCCGGCCAAAACCGAATCTCAACAGAAGCCACGCCGCCCCCATCCAAGCCACCACCGCCCCCATCATCATCATCATCATCATCATCAGTGGAGCTCCTTGTCTTCCCCATGCTCGTCTCTGTCTCTGTCAAGTTGTATGCAAACTAATCACACGCAAGCATTTGATGCGTTTAAAACACACACCCGCCGTGGGATATACACCGTACTCTACAGATTGACATACAGACTGGTGGCGGGATAGACACAAATGGTGGGTGTGCGCCAAGTGCGATGCGGGGGAGGCTAGAGAAGTAATGGTGAGTCTAAGTTACATCTCACTAGAGGGTATTTTAGTAAGGATTTTGGAAGGAATTTAAACTGATATTTTAGTATAAGGATTGATATAGATATTCCCTATATTTGCTAATATAATAAGTAGTATTACTTAAGGTATGTTATTAAGAAGTAAAGAGGGGATGCTGGGGAGGCTAGAGAAGTAATGGTGTGTTTAAGGTATATATATCTAGAGGATAGTTTGGTAGGGATTTTGTATTTATTAAACTGATATTTTAGTATAGAGATTAATATAGATATTCTTATTTGCTAACCTAGGAATTTAAATAGGTATATTATTAAGAACTAAAGAGTCCCCTAAAAATCCAAACTATATTCCCACGACTTCTCAGTAAACCCACCCAATAAATTCAGTGAGCAACTCGGCTTGCAAGTGGGCGGTAATTGGGAGGGAAGCTCCCTTGGTGGCTGGTGCAGTAGCTGACTGTCCCGCTGCTGTTCATCTTTTATAATGTTGGTAATTTGAACATTTCAAATCAAATCTAAACGTCAGTTGCTTACCAGCTGCGGTTTCGTTCGCAGAGCGAAGGGGAGCCCCGACCGAGCCAGTGGGAGACAGCTGGCGGGAGTCGCCAAATGGAAATTGTCAGCAGCGTTTCAAATGAAAGTGCAGATTGGAAAATGGCAGCAGCAGCAGTACGAAACTAAAAAAGAGGAACTCAAACCCTAAGACAGTTTTGAAGGGAAGCAGCTACCCTACACATTGAGAAACAGGGCTCAAAATAATAGTTAAAGGCAAGAGATAAAGGTGACTTGTCGTACAAGATTACTCTATTTTATGTCATAGTCATAAGAGATGTAAAAGCGAATTAAATCGAATATAGAATCGAAAAATATTCGACATTTTTCTGTAATATATTTTTGGCCAAATTAAGCTGTTAAGAAGTCCTCAGATTAATGATTTTTTGGGTCCTTAGATCGGTATTTCTTTATCCTAATTTGTTGAAAAATCTGAGCTAAAAATGACCATAGTTAAACCAAAACGACATCAATTTCAGTTCTGAAAGCTTTTCCATGATAGTTTTTATTTGCTTAATTAATCTGCATATTTAGTTTGAAAATTAAGAAAAATAAATTTTTTGCCAATTTTTGACAATTTTAATGATGTAACCCCTTATCAAATTTTGAAAAATTGACCAAAATTTTGTTTCCTTATTTTTTAGGCATTTAATGGTTAAATAATTGGAATTTTAATGGCGAATCGGAATATAAACGGCATTTGGCTGTCATTTCATTTTTGGCCAAATTATGCTCTCAAGAAGTCCTCAAATATAAGTTTATTAATAATGTCTACCAATATCTACCAATTTAAAAGGACACTATAAATTTTATTTATTACCCTTAAGGATTAAGTAATATATTTCCACAAAGTAGATATCTAAAATATGTCTTGTAAATTTAGAATTTATTTAGAATTTGCTCAGTATTTGTCCCCATGTAACCTCCCCCTCTGCTATTTGGCTGCATAATAAATCGACTTGTAAATGCAATAAATTTCCTATTGAGGGGGGCGGAGGCCGAGGCGTATTGAATTTAAATCGCTTTAAGTCCTGGCAGGACTGCAACCTAATGAAGAAAGTCGCCGTAAAACATTCGCCGTAGTTCACCCGAGGAATGCCAAAAATGTGCAAACATCCTGGGAGGGATGGGGACGGGGGGAGGGAGCAAGTGCTAGGCGAAAACAAGAAAACAAATCACGTTTTAATTTTGTTTAACTAAATGCGAAAATCGCACACAGAACAGGGCGAGTAGGTTGGCCGAAAGGCAGGGAAGGCGGCCGTGGGGGCGTCTGGAAGGGGGGCGAAGGGCCTCAGAGGCTGAGGGTCAGGGGGAGTGGCACTGCTGCCTGATGACGTGCAACTCTCGACGCCATTTTGTGCGCTGTCATGCCATACACAATTAAAGCGCCAGGATCTCGAGAGCAGAGCTATGTCTATCCCAGAAACAGTTGTGGGAAAAATAATAGCAAGCGAAATTTTTAAAAATATTTGCACATTAATAATAATAATAATAGTAATAAAATTAATATTAATATTATAAAAAGGCTTATGGGTTCTAATAGCAAATAATTATACAAGTTCTTAAACGAAATTGATGATAGTCAGTTATTTAATTATTTCTAAATTCCCTGTTCTCAATTTAAAATGTACTCCACCATTGTGACATTTCTATAAAATATATTAATTTATTTTCTTAATATTTTACCCACCGCTGTAAATTTTCCAGGGGCGGGGAAAGGGAGGTACATGGGGTTCGAGACTAGGAGAATTCGGGAGGAGTGCTTGCTCGCTCAGCTCACGTCTAGCTCAACGTCTAGTTGTAGGGAAATTAAATTAAAATTCACTTGTACGCAAGAAGTCAGGGCCAAGTGGCAGGGCAGGGCAGAGAGGTGATACAGGGGCGTCGAAGGGGGGTCAAATTGGTAAAAGAGATTGCACAGCGATGAGTGGAAGGGAGCCCGGCTTGTTGGTTAAGTTAGTAAGTCAGCGGGGCGATTGGAAAACTGCGCAGATTTTTCGCTTTTTCGCTTCTGTTTTTATTTTTTGTCGAGAGGGGGGGAGGGAACAACAAAATTAATTCGTTGAATTTCAAATAAAAAGAAGAGACGAACGAGAAATTTGGGAGCGGAGAGGAAAACTATGCTAATGATATACGAAAATTGAAATTTCAATAAAATAATTAAATTTAGCCAGCTTCCAGAAGGGAAAAGAAAGGGAAAGTGTGCAGGCGAGGAAGAATGTGCAAATTAGCAATACAATTTTGCGATTCATTCTTATTATTATTAGCACTGCGGATTTGTGAGTTATTAAATTGGGTTCTGCTGAGTTCGCTTTGTCTTTTATTATTTTAAGCACAAATTAGATTATTTAAGTTGGCATTAAGTGCGGTTTTGTAACTATCTAATTTGTTACTTTAAAATATATAATCAAATGCTGGATTTTTCTTCAGCTTTGAGTTATGAGAGGTCAGGATTTTGTATTCCATTTTTCACTCTGTCAAAACCATTTAAGTTCCCTCCAAGTAAATATATTTATTTATTTTTCTCGCATAGCGACAAAGAATTTTGACCTCCCTTAAGATCATCAAACTTTCAGTTAGCTGATTACCGAGACGCAGCTCAAGTACTTCATGTACATCATCACCGATCGCATTATCTCTATAGCCCTTATTTACCCCCTCTCAATCCAAGCCGATGCTCTCCATCATGACCAACTAGAGCGACTATTTTTAGTGCGGCTGAAGGTCATGATAAATGACACCAAAAGTATCAAAATACAAGAGGAACAATTTACACGGAAAAAATAATGTCATATAATGAAAATATCAATTAAGTGTATTCGAAATATAAGTAATTTTATTTTTATTTAATTTTTAGAATATCATTATAATAAGAAATATATTACGTATATTATGTAAATCTAAAATAACCTGTACATAATTTTAAATAGGTCAACATAGGTTTATAAATACAATTGGTAGGTAATAATGAAATTAAATAATCAATTCTTTCGGTAATTGTTCTCGTTTTCTTTTTAGATTTTTTTACGAAAGGTCAATAGTAAATTTAGAAAAATACACAAGACTTTTCCATAATATTAAGTATACTTTAATTTTTTAGCTCCATAGGTTAATACTCTCTCCCAAAGGTCAAAAATGATTTATTTTCGGTGTAACTCCAAATGACAAACCAGGAAGCACGCTGAGCTAAGGCTCTAGGATCCTTGGAACACTCGATTCTGTGAGGCAGCTGGCGCTAAGTGCTCTAGATTCGAGGGCGTTAGATTTAGTGCCTGCACTGGGAGACATATGCAGATTATGCTAAGGACATGGACCAGCATCCAGTCACCCGGAGAGCGCAGAACGGGATGGGGGGCATGTGCCCGCCAAGTCGGTGCAAGTTTTATGAGTCTGTGTACAGGGAAAACCTTTTCCAGACAGCAGTCTGAGGTCTCGGGCACGCCCTTCACCTTGGCAGCCGCAGTCGCAGCCCCAAAACACGGCTGTCAGCATCTTATTGAGCGTACATAAGCGCATTAGCTGCGGCCGCATCCATGAGATACACTTCGTTGTGTAATATACTATGCCATACTAAGGTTGTGCAGTTTTGCGGCAGCCGCTTAGGTCGGTGCAACAAGACCCGAAAATGAAAAAAACTGAGACTAATTTTGGGTCAGAAAAAGGGAAGAACACTGGGAAAAATAATACCAACATATAGGTTGTGTTTCTTTTAATAAGATACTTCAATTTAGAGTACTAGGTGAGGATGGCTTAATATTCCTATAATTTCATCAACAATATATGATCATAACTAACTCCTTTTTATCCCTAAAGAGTGTTACATTTTATTTATAATTTCTACCAATCCCTTCCTAGTTTTACACACTTTTTCCCAGTGCATCCTACAAAGGAGAGGGCGAGTAAAGGATAATTACCGAAAAAAAGGAGTGCAGCATATGGTATAGCCCGAAGCCAGAGGCGGGCCCTGAAACTAGACAGGGGTGCCATATGGCCCTCTGGCGGCTCCTCTGTTTTCCTTTAACGATCCGATCCGATCCCGACAGCCGGCAAAGAGTTTTCCTATTCGCTTCGCTTTGGTTTCTTCGGAGTCATCTCGAGGGAGTCGTCAGTCAGTCAGTCAGTCAGCTGACTCCTTGGCCTTTCACGATCTCGTTTGATCTGAGCCCAACCCTATAGCTTAGATTGATAAATAGTTCCTTGGGTTTCTTGTTCTGTTTTTCTTTGATTTTGTATGGGTTCGCTCTTCGTTGAGGCATCAAATTATAGGGCAGAACTTGTAGGTCGATACGAGAAAAGTGTTTACTCATTTCCGATAAACGAGATTAGTTCGATCCGGCGATCTAGTTAAGGGAATATCTGTAGGATGATTTTGTTTGGGTTTTGTTGTTTTGTGGATCTGCTCGATAAGCTACCAGATGGTTTTCCGAAGGTGTGAAGTTCTTCTTGGGCGAGACTTAATATTCAGAGATAGGAAACGATAGTCTTGGTTGTTGGAGGTTTTAATTTTGTTTATTCTCTAACTTAATGGCTGTTTTATTGACAATTAAAGCGTAGAGATTTTATATTTTCCTAGATAAAACTGATAAGAGGGAATGATTATTTTAATGCTGCAACACAAGATTGCTCTTAGATTTTATTGGTATTATATTTCCTTTGAGTAAGTGTGTGAAGATCATATAAATATATTTCAGAATAGCTTAAATAGTTATAGCAAAAATAGCTAAAATAAAAATAGCATTTAGAATTGAATAACTTCTTAATATATGTATGCTATATCGTATTTCCTGTCAGTTGGTTTCCCTGACAGTTGACAGCAAAAGGTGTGAACATCCGTTTCGTTTGTCTGAACTAGATTTGATCGGAAATTGGTTTAATTTCATAGACCAGAGATCGATCAGCATTTGGACTTCTGTTGGTTCTGGCCAGATACTCCTCCTCTTCAGAGCCGTTGACAGCATCGATGGCAGTCGATCCTAAGCCGATTATGTTGCAGCTTCAGTTCAGATATCCATTCAACCTCTCTGAAGGCCTTCACATGTTGCAGAGGATCTAATAGGATTTACGACCTATTCGCAGAAGGGCGGGCACTTGAAGAGCCCCTCTCTCTCCATTCAGGCCAACTGCTGTTGACACAACAAGAAATTCGAGACCCAAAAAAGTTGAATAGAATATCTTCTTGGCTTAAGTATAACAAAACCCGGAGTACATCAGTTAGATGGAAAAAGACGCTGTACAAATAAGTAGTTCCTTATAAAATCCTTCAATGGCTACTGGGTTTTTTTCAGAACAAACTTGATACCCTCTTGGCATATTTTCAATGTTTAACATGCTAAACAAATCAGTTAGGGTTTGTAAAGACCTTAATTCTTATAGTTTGAATTTTGTACAAGGTTTGTGCATTGAAGTTCTGATTAGAAATTTAAATTTATCCAAGTAATGGCTATGATATCTGTCTAAAATATTACTCTCTTATATTTGTAACCACTTGAACTGATTCAATCACATCCAAATCATTAGTTAAACATCGGTTTGCACTTGTCAAACATTTCAAAGTATTTTGCATCGCATCTGTTGATGGCAAATTGGCAACTGACAAAAATTTCGATTTGGTTTTTGGTTTCATTTCGTTTCATCTGCGTTTTGTGGCCAACAGAATTTGATAATCCGAAAACCAATTCAATTTGGCTATTGTTTCGCCATTGACCATTTTGGGAGAAATGCTGGCAGTGGCAATAATATAATAACCGGAGTGCGTGTGTCAGAATGTTGGGGCACCGACAACTCAGAAATGTGTCAAATCGATAATTGGCAAAACATCAGTTGGTCTACGGGGTAGGCTTTCGCAGGAGGAAATGCGAACAGGACCACAGGACACTTAAAGGCTGGAGAAATCGAGGCAACAGTTGACAACACTCAATGCCACATTGGTCATTTCTGGTCCGAACTCAGGAACTGAGATTTCTGGGGGACTATCTACTGCCCACTACACGTAAATCGAATTATGTGAGGAGGTGCTTAAGTGTCCTTTTCGGGAGACTGTGTGTGCACTTTAAATTTTCTCTCCCCACTCGAGATTCTACTTCATTTGTCTAATTCCGTAGTAGGTTTCGGAAAGTAGGAGACCGGCACGCACTCCTTGCACAAATGAAAGTAAATCCTTGGCCTAAGCCCGGCGCACACAGTGCCAGTGTGTGGGATAATCTGCATTTGAATAAGAGCATTTTAGTGTTTTTTCAACTATATATATATATCCTCTACTCGGTCTCTGTCTACGAGTGAGTGTGTGTGCGTGAGTGCTTGTGGTGTGCGTGAGGCTGTGCGTCTGTGTGACACACCCATGTGTTGGCAGGCCATCAGCCTTTTTGCTGTTTTCCTTTCTTTTTTTTTTCCTCTCTCTCGGACAGGATACTCTGCCAAAGGCAACTCGATTTATGGGCCAAGAAAGTTTAATTTGTATAGTAAAAATTGCTATTTAATTAAAAGCCCTTGAGAAGAATTATATAAATTCAATATTATAATCTTTTATTAGAAATATCTACTATTGGTTTGAAAATGCATCAATATTATTTTCAAGCTAATTTACTATAAGTTCTAGGCTATTTCTTTAATTAATAAAGATAAAATACTGTGATAAATATAATTACAAAACCTTAATAATTATATTTATTTAAATTCTAAGATCTAGAACTAGAGCATCCCTCTTTCACAAACCAAATCTCGAAACCCTCCCTTTGTAGTTGTGCCTGGCCCTATAATTTGAGTTTGTGCATTTGTCCTCAAGTAATCTTTTTTCCGTACATTTGTTTGGGCAGTTGTCTCTGCCGTTTGCCAAAAGTTCTGCCCAAACATAAGTAGAGGACCGGAAATGGGAGGATTCTGGGCATACCCCGAGCCTGTCTCTTTCCCAGTTTCCCAGTCGCCTCCTCTCCGCTTTAAAATAATCGATTTTCTGCGTAAATTTTTTGCTTGAAACCAATTCAAACGGAGCTTCCTCATGTCAGGCGAATGGGATCTGACAATGTGGGAAATTAATATAATTTGCCTGATTTGCCACTGTCTGAAGTTCTCAGTGTCTGGTGCAAGATTGGAAATGTTCTTCTCCGAAATCAAAATCAATTTTAACGATTTCTGGCGTCGGCTCTGGTCTCCCTTCCTCCTCCCCGCAAGACATGGAAAAAAGGAAAACTTCTGTCAACTGTTTGTTGGCCTGATAAGGGGGATATGGGGAGGATGGCTTTTCCCCCTTGGAGCAGAAGATTAAACTAATTGATAAAAATGTTGCACGTTGCCGGGATGGAAATGGGACTGGGAATGGGAATGGGATTTTGTGGGTGTGCTGGGAGTTTGTTTTTCAGTGGGTTGTTCTTTTGTAATTTATGTAAAGTAGAAAACAACGTGTAGGTCGCAATTTGTTGTGTGCCTGGGTCACACTTCCCATTCCCTCTGATTCAGATTCAGGTTTTTTTTAAGGCCAATCCCTGGCAACGCCGCATGTCTTGACTTTTAAATCCGAATGTATTAAATTTCGCCCCAACTGAACAGAGAGTCATGGCCATGGCCCTCTACATTGTTGGCTTCCGCTGAAAGCACTGATGACGATGATGGCGATGGTATTAATAATGAGGTTGGTGGTACAGGTAAAGTGCCATTGGCATTGCCATAAATGTGCCATATATGTGCGCTCTCAGCTCCTGCTCCTCCATGGTGGCTGCTGACTCTGATGCTTTGGCATCTGGCATGGCAGCAATTATTCAACAAAAGCTACTGACAATTATGGCCCAACAGCCATACATACCACCAAAGAATGCCATATCCTTCCACCACAACCGCCTCGAGTGCCCCAGCCTCCAAAACATGGCTCAAACGATGGTGCTGACTGATGCCGCCAGGTGGATATCTAAAGTTGTAAGTTTACAGAGGTTTTCCGGAGGGATTTATAGGGATTTTTATTCCAGGATAGTAGGTTATTTTGGCCAGAAGTTGATATAGGTTTCTGGAATATTATTATATATTCTAAAGATCTCTTCTACTGTATTTAGAATAAATGCATTCATTACACATTGTTATTATATCTTAATTCATTCTATAGATCTCTGTAACTCTCTTTAGAATAAATGGATTCACTTCACATTTTCATTATATTTTAATTGTTTTATTTAAGTACGAATAAAGTATCTCACAAATATCTCTCTTTCCTTTCCAATATATTTAATTCAAAGATATTGTTTCAGCTGCTTCTTTTGGCTCGGTTCTCAGCCTTCATTAGTTCTTGATCAGAATTGAAAATCAGCCGAATTCCATGCGGGTTCTCCTAAGATATTTCATTCGATAATTAAGTGTTACATATTTTCGGAGTCACCCATGCTGGTAGCCCCGGAGAACTGCTCACCCAGCCCTCGGGGCGAGAGAGAGGGCGAGATGCTCGGAGAAAGAGACAGCCGCATAAGCAAACACACACCTGGCTGTTAGATTTAGATGGTAAGACCGAAGTAACAGCGAGGAGCAGGAGGTGCAGAGAGAGAGCGGGCACATCTGGCACATATAACCACCGAAAACCCCCCTCTCGAAAAAGCCAGCCCCCCCTTAACCCCTTCTGGCCGCTCCCCCAGATTGTCTGCGTATGCAAAAATATAATTTAACACACATTTGCGCAATTAGATTCATTCGTGCAGGATGAGTGGGAACGCTGCAAAAAGAGGCTGGGAAAAAGAGAAGCAGTCGACTGACATACAAATGAATATCTATGAGTGCTGCACGGAAAATGTACAGCAGAGGCCACGAAAATAGTTATAAAAAAGTAGGTAACAAACTTAATACTTCAGTCGTTATTACTATAAATGTAAGTGCTTCCTTTCCAATTATTTAAGAACAATTTAAATGTTCTTTACACTTATTGCATAAAATAAAATAAGTATAACTTTTGTATAATGAAATATAATAAATATAATAAATATTTTAGACATATATATAAATTATTCTAAATATAATATATATTTTAAACATAAAAATAAATTAATTTTAAATATAATATATATTTTAAACATATATATACATTATTCTAAATATAAATTATTCTATAAATGTACTGAATAATCATTCAACTATATATATATTAATATTTCTTCGATTTCTCCAACATTCTCTATAAACCAGATATCTAAAACCATTTTTAAAAATTATTTAGAATTTGTTTATAATTTTTTCCAACTAAAATTCCGTCTGCAACTGTATGAGAATATTCCCGGAGAACGAGTGTGTGGGATTGCATGTGTGTAAATGTCACAATTTGAATACATAAAATGCAAATAACGACACCGACAGGACCCAGGCAAGGCAAGGACTCCAGTCTACCTTCCCCGTACGCCATTCCTCAACTCCTTTGCAGATTCCTTGGCTAAAAAAGGAATATAAATTGCTTCCAATGCAGAGACATCTATTAAAAGGACATAAAAAAGCATAAAAGCGGAAATGATGTATGGAGGGCAGGCGGCATTCCGCCCAAGGACTCCTCCTCCTCGCAGCCTCCCCCTTGCCAATTTAGCGAAAAGGAAAGTTGAAATTCCAGAGCCGAGAGCAGGCTGCTGCTCCTGCCGACGACCTGTTGCCCCACATATTTTTGGCAGTGCTAATTTAAGCAATGCAGGTAAGTCAGCTCCTGCTCCTGCTCCTGGCCCTGCTCCTGCTCCTGGTCATGGTCCCGCCTCCTGCCCGCAGAAATAATAAAATTTACACACTTGCAAATGCCGCCTGCTAGTCCCTGGATTTCCTTCTTTTTTCTGGGTCCTTCTGCATGAAATATGCTGGGGCAGAAAATGCTTACAAGTGTAAACCACAGCCTGGGCACATGTAGACCTGTCAAGGTTTCTCCGGGGCGAGCAGCCGGGGGAAGGGGGGAGGGTGCCGTGGAGGCGTGTCCCTGCCTCTCTCTGTAATTGTTTTTTATAAAATTTAATTTATGGCATTTTTGCACAGGCTGGCAAAGGGTGGCGGTGGTCATAAAATTGAGGTGTGCGCTCCGCACTGCACTTGAAACTTTTCCACAACATTTTTTCCCTGTGCACTCGGTGTGTGTGCGCGTGTGTGGCATTAAAATTTATTTGTATGACATTTTCTATATGCACAGGGAAAGCGAAAAGGACAGCACCACCCATATCCCAGCAGAGAGCGAGCGAGAGCATTGTGACAAATTTAACGCCCTGCACATCAAAACTAAAAGCTACCTAAAAAATGTTAAAAAAAAATATACAAATCGACTGCCAGCATCGGGGCACAGGTGCGACAGGGACGGGGCGGCGGGACGAAAAGAGACAGGCTTAACTACGGTCACATCGAGGCTTTGCCCCTGTATTACAATTGACATGATTTTAATGGCGTTTCGCATTGAATTGTTCAAATTGGAGAGAGCAGACTTCATGGATTTAAAGCCGTGCATATATTTATTTGGCAGAGCAAATATGTCGCCCTCTGGCAAACATTCTACATTTACTAAATATATATGTATACGAGGGGATCGAAATAAATTGTTATGTATTTTCACACCTTAATATGTTGAGCAGAATCAGCAGATTTGGCACTCAAATGCTTAGCTTTTTATTCCTTTATATTTTATTCCACTTATATTTAAATTTAATACCTTTATTTTGGATCTTCTTTGTAAGAAAATACCTCTAATTGCTTATATGTCGCCCTCTGGCAAAGATTGTATATTTAACCATATATAAACGAGGGGATAATAATAATAAATAAATTGTTACGAGTTTTCACACCTTAATAAGTTCAGCAGAATCAACAGATTTGGAAATCAAATGCTTAGCTTTTTGTTCCCTAATATTTTACAATATTTGGAATATTTATTTATTATTAATATCTTTATTTTGTATCTTTCTTTGTTAGAAAATACCCCTAATTGCTTAGCCATAAACAACCCAAAAGCCTCAGAAATAAACATTTCTGTTACCCTTTCTGTAATGAGAGATAATTCTAAAGGATTTGGCGCAATTATAGTCCACATAGCTTCGAATTTTTAATTTCATTTATGTACTCCTTTTCCGTTCTACTTATTTCCTCCTTTTGAGCCCTCCTCCTACTTTGTCCCCCCTTCCGAACCCAACTTAACCTAGACCATGCCATCATTTGTTGTGGTCGGCAGAGGAACAATAAAAAAAGTTGAAGGAAATAAATGAAATCTAATTGCCCTGTTCCGCGCCCCCCACCGCGTTTTTTCTTCCTTTCCGGAATATTTTAATTAATTTCCCTCAGAGCCCCCAACCATTTATTTTCAGCTGCCTCCCCCCTCCTGCAGGGAAAATTTGATTTCTAATTGCTCTGTCGCCTGTGCTTCAGCTAAGGAGAGGAAGCGCCGAAAGGGGAGGGAGGCTGCAAGTTCTTTCATGTTATTTATTCACTTTGATTATGGCAGAAAAATGTTGACGGCATGCCAGCGCTCGGTTGCCATTTCAATTGTTTCCATGGGGAAGAAGGGGAAAGAGAGACAACCCTGCTTGTTATACCCCTGGCAACCCTAGCGCCCCTAGCTTCAGCACTTAGAGAAAACTTAAGCTTAATATTTATTAATATATAATATATTTTTATATATAATATTTTATATTTATATATTTTTATATAATTTCTCGCACTATGTATACATGAATTTATCAATACAAATTTAAATTAATTAGAAAAATGCTTATATATATAATATAATATTTTTATAATATAATATTTTTATATTATTTATTTTATTTTTTTTTTTAGTAGTATAGTATTTCTCCCAGTGCACTTGTCTGACAATTGTTGAGGAAAAACGGAAGGGGCAAATTATTGGGACACACGCGCCTTGGGGGCTGAAATCAAAGTCAGATGCTGCCGCAAAACAGCCTCTAGGCACTTTAATGCTCAGGTTAAGTCACTTTCTCCTCCTGCCCCTATTTCCGCAGCCCCTTCACCACCCCCCTTTTGGCCACAGTTTTCCACCCAACGCCCAACATCCTTGCTGCATATTTGCGGTTGCAAAGCTGCTGCCTTGCTTTCAACTTTGGCGCTCGGGTTTGGCTTGGGGTTTGGGTAAACTATTTCAGTTCAAGCGAGCATAAAACTGAAGCTCGCCCGGTAAGTGTGTCAAAAATTGAAGAAGCAGCTGTAAAAATCCGCACACTCTGAAGATACGGATGGAGCACATGAAGTCTTGAGATACTTGTTCTTGCGGATGATGTACTCAAAGGGAAATGTTCGGGAAATGGGCGAGTAAAAACTGAAACATTTCTCATATACTAGCTTTAGTTTAACGGAGGACTTAACCTTACATAGTTAATATATTTGTGGTTTTATATGAAACTTCAATGGGAATATAAGATAAAACAATTTCTAGCTTTAATTAATTATAACCAGGCCACACATCAACACATTTTATCCAGAAAACATACGATAACTAGCCCCCATATAATTTCTTACGACATAAATTAAAGCGACTGGTAAATCTATAATAGCTCAATATCATAACGATATCTATCAAACCGCCACCCATATCTTGGCTCATCAACGCCGAAATGGCGTTACCTTTAATATTAAAGCCCAATAAAGTGTTTTCGCCCATAAAACCCGGCCCAAACAAGACTTTAATGGCTCCGAGCGTTAAGATAGCTCCCACATAAAAAAGAACGGTATGAAAATAAAAACTTGCAACAGATGAAATTGCCAAATAAATATGAAGGAATTTCGAAAACATGTGCACAATCAGCGGGAGGGGGAAGCACCAGGGTAAATAACAACAAATAACAATGCCGGCATTGACACCGAAAAATTGCTCAGCGAAAAGTAAGTCACGGGGAATGCATCGCGGAAAAACAAGGAAAATAGAAAAGCTGAAGAAGATGAAGAGCAGAAAGCATAACAGAAGCCAGACAAAATTGCAGAAAAAAAAAGGCGGAGCGAAGACAGAAAGACTTATATATATATATAGTTATGTGTATCTCTAAAGTGCTCCTAAAAATATCTATTAAACAAAAAACCCTAATAAGCTCTCTATTGATTAGACCGCAATTAATTAAAATTTATTTTAGTTTGGCCATAAAAAAACAACAGACTCAAATTGGAGTTCCCAAAAATGTGTCACCCACGCACCCAGAGAAATGGGAGAGAAGGAAAGTCGGAGAGAGCCGGAGAGAGAATTTCCCGCACTGACCCAGTGCGGAAAATGAGAGTGAACGGCGGAGAGAGCTGAGCGCTGGAGAGAGTTGTGCCGTGGTGAGTTTTAAGTCTGCAAACTGGCCGAGGAAACTCACCACGGGCAACAGCTGTCGCTGTTCTCTCGGAAATCTTACCTAGAAACAGAAACACACTCGCACACACACGCACACACACTGGCACACACACACACCGATGCGAATGGAAAATAAGGAAAAACACTGAAAGGACTGCCACAGTTTTGCTCGCTCTCGGCATCTCACGCGGTGCATTGTTCGACTGACTTCACTTTTGAGGGGCTTCTCGGCCGTCTCGAAACCGTTTTCGTATTTCGAATACAGCCAGCGGTTCCCCATTGTCTCAGATCTGATTTAATGAGTTTTCCTTATTTCGGCGTGAAGTCCTGCGGCGCTCCTCGAGTCACTTTCCCGCTGCGCCTAATGGCATTATGGTAGCCGTCAAACTCTCACCTTCCAACGCAAATCGCAACCGATCCAACAGAACCGACTCGATTCGAGTCACACTTCACGGCTGCTGGACAGGACATGCACTGGGAAAAAATATCATAAATTATTTAATAATTGCCAAGAGATTTTCTAAGCTAAAAGTCAAATATAATCAAGATACTTACTGTCTTTGACTTTTATTTAAATCGTAAAGCTTTTGTTATTATTTTGGTATTATTCAAAGAGATTACATACCCTTCTCTTAAGAAAATAGTAGTAATGGTAAGAATAAATCGTTAATAAAGAAATAATTTACAATAACATTTACTTAAGCAAGTCCAACATATAAAATATATTAATTCTATTGGTAATATTCCGAGAGCTTACATATCCTTCTCTTAAAAATCAGTTCTTCTTTAAGAAAAAAGTTAGTAAAGAAATTATTAGAAAATGTACAATAAAATTTACAAATTCAACATATTAAATATATTTATAAAATAATACTCTTCCAGATTTAAGACCGCTCTTCAAAAAGTTTCAAAATTATAGTTTCCAGAATTATTTCCATAAAAAATAAACTCTCTCTATCATACATTTAGCCAGTTTGAAAAGTGCTTCACAAATGCATTTTTTCGAGTGCACTTACACACACTATAGCACTCACTGTCGCAAGGACTCACACAGAGGACAGCCAGGAGTCCAACAACGCCAGAGTGCCGTCTTGATTGACAGTTAAATGTCAAGCTAAACAGTGTGAAATCTCCAGGATTGAGGACAAAGGCAGCACTGATTGCTAGGCGCATTGCCAAATGCCTTCGTATTGTTTTCCCACCCCACCCCAAGTTGCCACCTAGAAGAGCCTTTTGTTTCGATCGCAATTTTCACGAGAGAGAGCGCAAAATCAAGCCAAAGGTGCAGGCAACTATATAGCCCTGGCCCAGTCATAAAAAAACCAACTGTCCAACAAGCAAAGTTAGATTGAATCGTTAGGAAATTGACACTTTCTCTTCAGGCCGTCCATATTTTTTGTCCCTTCGAGGGGTGCGAGTACTCGAAATCTATGTAATTCGAGTAGCCTCTAGTTATGAAGAAAACGCTGCCCGACATCGGAAATTGCTGGGTGATTTGTGGAGCAGGATAACGAGGGTATAGCTGGGCGATGGAGGGGAAAAGGAGCGAGGGGAGGGCGGGGAATGCTTTGACAGCGGGCACAGACCAAAGTCTGACTTGAAACTCCAGGGAACTCCTGGCGGAAATGAGAAGATTATAGAGCACAAAATGCCAAGTAAATGCATATTGTTATGGGTAGAATTTCACTTTCAATTGTTATCAAACGATGGAAAGGACTCTCCAGGACTCTCCTTAAACAATACCAAAAGGTGTCGAAATTGCAATAAGATCCATATTTATATTGCTATACAAAATTTCACACAATTTCTTAGGATGTGAAGGCCTCAATGGTAGTGAGATTTATATCTTGAAGCTTATAATTTAAACTATTTATTTAACCATACTCCAAAAATAGTTCGAAAATTTTAAATAAATTTATTTAACCTTTTTTTATCCAAATTTTTTGACAAATCTAAACTAAAAATAACCATAACTTGGCCAAAACAGCCTTAATTTCAAATCGGAAAGCCTTTCTCTGTTAGGTTTTATTTGGTTAATTAATCTGCATTCCGACTTTAAAAATAAAAGAAAATAAAATTTTATTCAATTTTTGAAAATTTTAATGATGTAACCCCTTACATTTTTTTCAAAAATCGACTAAAAATTTTTTATTTTAATATTTCAATATTTTATTATTAAATAATTAAGATTTTAACGGCGATTCGGAATATGGACGGCATTTGGCTGTCATTCCATTTTTGGCCAAATTATGATCTCCAGAAGACCTCAAGTATGCGGATATTTGGGTCCATATATCGGCCTTTTTTTATTTATTATTATTATTATTGAATTTGCTTATAGGAATAGGTCTTTTACAGAAATTTACACTTGCAACTATCTCCCTTATCTTTTGAGCCTATTTCTGCTATGTTTTACCTGGTTTCCTATTATATTTAGAACTATAATTAGTTCTCCCATACTTTTCCTTTATAATTCTATTCGATCTAAGGATACATTATCCTTCTTGGTTTAAGATTTCTTGTGAACATTTTTCCCACCGCCGATCAAAGATACACTACCTTCTCCAAGACAGTTGCAAGTGCTAATCCGAATTCTCGACATCTTGAGAGTTAACCATCTCATCTTCATCTGCTTAGCCTGCTTCCTTTTTGTGTCCTGCAAGTCCAAGCCACTTTGTTGGGTAAACAGAGGCAAAGTCTCAACACTTTTATCTGAGATTGAAGGGGACACATAAACAGCCTTTGAGGAAGCGGGCCATTCAAGTATCCGTGTACTCCGTATCTCTCGGAATCGCAGTGCCAGACCCCGGACCCCGGGGCTGTCATCTCGATGGAGATATTATCTAATTCCATATTCCCACCCCCCCTGCACTTCCTGCCAACCGAGTAAGCCAGATCTCAATGCAAAATCCAATAGTCATGCACACATACAATCCACAATTGAGGGAGATTGAGGGGATTGAGGAATTGAAAGGAGACTCCAAGGTAAACACTTGCGGATGTTCAAGATTAGTTGTGGTGGTGGTCCAGTTCGCCAGTGTCCTTCTGTATTTGCTTTAAAAGGACATTTCACAGCCATCGGCAATTCATCTTCTCCTGTCTTTCCTACCCCGCCAAAGGAAATAAAAAATTTGTTTGTCAGTTTGCCATAGCTGATTCCCAAATGTCTTTATGAGCCCTGTGAATTGTCCTTTTTCTTCCACTTTTCCATTATTCCAGCGGAGCGGAAGCAGGAAGCACTAACATGTAGGTAAATGTCAAGTCAGCCCCAGCCCAGTTGGCTGGCTGCATTTTTCTCTCTTATTTTTTGTTCATTGATTGTTTACATTTCGGCGTATTTTGACAACTAAATTGGAGGTCGAAGGACTTCATCTCGCCTCCCAAGGTGCGCCACCCAGCCAGCTCTCCGCTCCGATCCTTATAAATTAAATGTCAATCCCTCGCCCTTCCGATTTGGGTTGAGGCCACATGTTCGATTTCCGGCTGCCACCTTTTCATAACCCACAGAACTGTGGCCAGGACTTTTATGTGAACTGAACTGAACTGAACTGGACTGGACTGGATGTGGATGTGGATGTGGACCGTCTTGAAGGTCGACCGGGCAATTACTTGGCTCAGAACTCAACTGCTGCAATTCCAGCTACCGCTTTTCCTCCACGCTTCCTTTTTCGCCTCGTCGTCCTTGGCTTGTGCAATTTTCTTTGGGCACAACTGTCATTATGGACTTTGGTCAGGCCACATTCAAGATTTGTTGCAATATATTTGCCAAGGCGGCGCATGGCTTGGAAGGGGAAGGGGAAGGGGAAACCGCAGCCTCCTCTTGGGCCCGGCATGTGGAAAGATATTTTCCAATAAAAATTGGGTTAGTTGAGGAATTTCCTTATATTGAATATTATTTTCCTCGGCTTTATCGCTGCAACTTGAAGACATTTTTGAGTAAACTACTTTTATGGAGAGAGTATCTTTATGGCATCAAATTGGCTTTCTGTGATGACGAACTTTACGATACCCATAGTTCAATAAAGATAGCTACTAAAAAAATACCTTTTAAAGGCATTGAAACTGAAAGTATTCCATTTGATTTAATTTTAACTTTAGTACTTGCCAAAAAAATGCAACTTATCCTAGAAAAAACATTCAGTTGACATCTAGGACATGATCTGTGTCAGCTGAGTGTCATTGTATTCCATTAGGCATTTTTTTACAAGTGTATTTAGAGCTTTAGGGGAGCATCAGCAACCCTCCCCCCATTTAGCAGACACTTCTTATCCTGTCTGTTATCTTTCGGATACGAATCCTCGGACTCGTAGTTGGACAGATAGCCTAGGAAAATTTTTAGCTTTAGTTTGCTGCTAATGAGCAATTCATGTCAATTGCTAATTAGTGCGCTGAAGATTCCTATCCGCCTGTCTGAGCTGCCTGAAATGCCTCACTGACTGACTTATCCGGCTATCTGGCCATTTTATGGCCCAAAGAAGCTCCACGACTGCGAGACACAATGGCCGAGAAATTAGCAAACCCATGGCAAGATAAGTCAATTAGGTTTGGCTTTATAGCTGCTGCTAGTGAAAACAAAAGGACCAGAAAAAAGGCAGGCAGCTCAAGGCAGCCGAGCCAGGCATCCTGGCTGGCCTGCCAAGGAAAGTCGAAGGAAAACCAAATCAAATAAAATGAGGCCAAAATAAAGGCAACAATTAATAAACGCAAACAGAGTGAAAGAGAAACGACAAACGAGGACGAGCCAAAGCTGCCAAAAAGGATGGGATGGGATAGGGGAGGATGTCTGATTCCTGTGGGTGGGGATAAGAAGGATGCCATTGAGTGGGTGGGGAAGGACACTGGCGGTGGCGGTGGCTGTGACGTGTATGGGCAATTTAAGCTGGCATTGGACAAGCAACTGACAGGAGGCAACCCAGTCTGATGCTCTTGTTACCGAGACTGAGACTGAGCCTGAGACCTGCGGCCCCCAGAGACGCAATTGTTACATTTAATTGTGATTTTTGTCCTGGCTGGAAGGCGATGGAGAGATATGCCTTACCTTCTCCTACATTGAGCAGAATTCAAGGTGGTTTTATGCATTTTTTTTAAATATTTACTTACCTACATAATTAACCAACTTGGCCTACATTACTTTACCTTTAAGTCTTAAGAAGTTTGGCTACTTTAAATTATTTTTAAAGCATTATTTAGAGTTTAAAATTAACAGTTTAAATACTATTTAGTTAAAGATAGCAATTATTTTTATTTAAAATATTTTGCTCACAATATAGTGCTCTAAATCTTACAGTACTTTTATGTTACTGTTTTTTTCAGTGCTCTCGTAAAGCTGCTTGGGCGCCATAAAATATGCAACCGTTTTTTCCAGGCTCTCCCCTTGGCTTTGAGTGAAAGTAATCCGAAATGCTGTCATTAGGCCGAGTCCAGAGCACAGAGCCACAATTAAGATTGACTTGAAAGCCGTCCAGACGTCAGGCTAATACCACGGCAAGGACATCCCACTATATCCAGCAAACCAATCCAATCTCCTCCAGCCCGAGAGTTATGGCTTTGTCGAAAAGTGGACTCTGATTCGGCTCCGCTCCTGGCCCAGACTCCGGCTTTATCTTGTGGGTCATTTCTCATAATTTTCCACAGCTCGAGAATTATTGCAAAAGTTAATATTAATGACGTTGATGAAAATCTTGTCATTCGTGTGACCAAAAAAAGCGAAAGAAACCTTCGTTATGGAGCACATAAATAAAGGAGCTGCGACCAGGACCACGGACAAAAGCCAGAAGCGTTCACCAAATTGATAACCACCGAAAAAAAAAAGAATAGGACCGGCGAAGAAATATTCCTCCTTGGTTGCATGTGCCGCCACCACACAAAGGACGAGCGAGCCACAAAACCTCGTCCTTGCCGCCATTTACATTTGAAAGAGCCTGCGAAGGCCTGAAGGTGAGGAAAATGAGGGTCACACTGGGGAAAAATAAAAAATATATATTTATTACTATGGTTTAATGTATATTACTATTATTTTGGAATTTTTAAAAATTATTTAAATTTGAATAAGAATTAAATTCTCATTATTTACATTCCATTACTCAAGGTACAGTTTGGGAATAAAACTGAAACTAAGGTAAGAACTAGTTTCTATGTATATATTCTAAATATATATATTATATATTTCTATATTCTATGTATTTTGTATATTTAAATTAACATTCCACTTCATCTTACTCCGCTATTTATTACAAGAATTAATATACTTGCAGTTAGTCGGAATAAAACAAATATTACAAGATAAACTAAGGTAAGAACTAGTTTCTATGTATAAGTTCTATATGTATATTATATATATTTCTATATTCTATGTATTTTGTATGTCTAAATTAACTTTCCCCTTCATCTTATTCTCCTATTTATACAAGAATTAAAATCCTTGCAGTTAATCAATATAAAACAAATATTACAAGATTTTCCCTCCGTGCAGGAGGCTTATTAGACTTGGCTGCTGTTCGTGGCGCTGCTGCTGCTGGTGATATAATTTTAATAACTTACATAATATATTCTTTTGTGTGGCCAAGCCACATAATTGTTAGAAACATTAGGCAAATCATTAGCCCAGCACGAAGCTGGGTGGCAGGCGGTCGGTCGGCTAACGCAATTTGCTAGAAATGTTTTTTTGTTTGCTTTCGGTGGCGACAAAAATATCCGTACCCACAAACCCAGGGATATGGGAAAACTTTGGAGCCAGCTAAGGAAAATTACTCACAGATAAAGTGCCTGCCCAGGGCAGCTGTTTTCTTGGGAATTAGTCGGGAAGGTTACTCGCTTTTCAATTCGATTTGCGGTGATCCATCAATATGGTCGCCTTCAAACAAATATATAGAACAATCCAAATAAATCAGGGACAAAGAAAAGGGCCTCCAATATAAATAAAGCCTTGGAAATTTGGTTGATGGATGATTTACCTTTGAGGAATGTGTGGCATTTCTTAAGACATCAAGAGCAGGTAAGGAGTCTTAACAAATTAAGTACTTACTCAATTCATTTGTCAAGTGATATTTAATATAGCAAAACTATTTAAATATTAAATATACATTGTAAGGAATTTAAAATAATGTGGTTTCTACTTTAATAAACAGTTTTGTTGATATATTAAAATATTTTATTGTTCGTATGTATTATTATTAATACCATACATCACATTTATTTTTGCATTTTATATTTTCATATTTTTCTCTAAAGAAGTAATACTTCTACCCTAAATATTTATTTATTTGATATTTAGGAAACCCAAATATAATGTGGTTTCTACTTTAATAACAAGTTTTGTTGATATTTTTAATTAAATATTCAACGAACTTAATACCATACATCATATTTATTTTCCGATTTTATATTTTCAACATATCTCTAAGGAAGTAATACTTTTATCTTAACTATTTTGTATACAAGGACCTTTATATGATATTTAGTAAACCCAAAACTTGCCTAACTGCCTCGACTCCAAGGCCAACAAATCCTCCCGAATCCACACACACAAAAGCACTCAGCTCCCAAGCAAGGACCCCATAATGCGGATCCATAACCATGATCATTAACCTGATGGGGGAGACAGTTTTTTGCTGGCTGGCTGGAAAAGAAGTCATGAAGCCGCAGGAATTGCTACATGAGGCGCAAACAAAACAGTTTAATTAAAATTATTATTGTAATTTAATGGAATGTGAGGAATTATTATTTTTATACGGCGCCCACTCCCAGGACGAAAAAACGGCAAAGGACCTCCTGCGCACACACACATGCACACGGCATAAAAATAAATTACGTTTGTATGAAGATTGGCGCTGGCCCATGCACATCATATATTTTCATTATCAAAACAGAGACAGAGCCAGAGACAGAGGCGAAGTCGTCGGCGGGGGGTGCGGATATCTCCGATTCGGCGGCAAAAAAATAAAGGATATGCGAAGGAAGGACGAGAAGTAAAAGAAAATACGAACCAACGCCAGCTGTTTGATGCGATTAGGAGCTGCGAGAGCATAGTACTTTCCCAGCATCCGCTGAGGCAGAGCGAATTTCCCTTTCGACACGCTCTCCGGAGAGCCCTCTCTCTCTCTCGGAGAATTTCCCGACTGTGCAGAGCCGAAAGGCTCACATTTTCCAGCTCGTCTTCGTGGCACCCTCGGCTCTCGCAGCTCGGCCGCTCGTGTTCTCTATTTAAAAGAGAAGTTGCGCACGTTGCGGCAGTCAGTCGAAAGTCAGCCAACGTGCGCGTCACATTACGAACCGGAGAACTGTCGGCGCTGCACTCGAGTAGTTCCATACAAGAGAGAAAAAACAACACAGCCAGAAATTGGGTTCAACCGAAAAGTGATAATAGAATTCGCGCCCGCAGCTAAAATTTTAAATTAAAATTCATCAGAGGTTCCTACAAGCGCGCCGCGCCGCGAGTTTCGAAACGAGAACCCGAAGTCGTCGGACCAAATTCAAATTGAAACCCAAAAAAGTTAAGAAAACGAATAGGAAAATTTAAACGAAACCCCCACACCTTGAAAGTGCTAGAAAATGTGCCGGGCTTGAAAGCGAAGAGAACATAATTAACTAAGGAAAGAAAGTTGGAAAATCTGGCCTGCAGTTGAGGGAGCACAAGCCGAAAATATGTGCGCAGACTTCTCCCTCGCCAGCCAGTGGAATTGATTTTCTTTTCGTTTCTCCCACAATCCCACAACAACTTCCCTCCTCCAAGCCTTCTCTGGCCCAGAAATTCGAGTGGCCACCATGATCTACTACACGCTACTACTCCTTCTCGTCCTGCCCTCGGTCCTGGCCCAGGATCAGCAGCAGCAGCAGCAGCAGCACACCACGGAGTCCTTGGCCACCAAGCACCAGCAGCAGACGCACTCCAATGCCATAATGGGCGAGGCCGGTGTGTCCAACACCCAGTTGATGCAGCCGGCGACTCCGGCGCGCACCCTGCGTCCCCTGAGCTCCGGCTCTGGCGGGGATCCGGCGCTGTACGATGCCCCCGATGACTGCCACTTCATGCCGGCCGCTGGCCTGGATCAGCCGGAGATAGCGCTCACCTGCAACCTGCGGACGGTGAACAGCGAGTTCGACACGACGAACTTCAGCGTGATTCCCGCGGAGCACACGGTGGCCCTGCACATCCTCTGCAACGACGAGATCATGGCCAAGAGCCGGCTGGAGGCGCAGTCCTTTGCCCACCTGGCCAGGCTCCAGCAGCTGTCCATACAGTACTGCAAGCTGGGGCGGCTGGGTCGCCAGGTGCTCGACGGCCTCGAGCAGCTGAGGAACCTCACGCTGCGCACCCACAACATCCTGTGGCCAGCCCTCAACTTCGAGATCGAGGCGGATGCCTTCTCGGTGACCCGGAGACTGGAGCGACTCGACCTGAGCTCCAACAACATCTGGTCTCTGCCGGACAACATCTTCTGCACTCTGTCCGAGCTGTCGGCTCTGAACATGAGCGAGAATCGCCTGCAGGATGTCAACGAGCTGGGCTTCCGGGACCGCAGCAAGGAGGCATCTCCCAGTGGCTCCACCGAGTCCAGTGCCACCACGGAGTCGGCCAAGAAAACTAGCAGCAACAGCGTCAGCTGCTCCTTGGACCTGGAGTACCTGGATGTGAGCCACAATGACTTTGTGGTGCTGCCGGCCAATGGCTTTGGCACCCTGAGGCGACTGCGAGTCCTGTCGGTGAACAACAATGGCATCTCGATGATAGCCGACAAGGCGCTCAGTGGCCTGAAGAACCTGCAGATCCTGAACCTGAGCTCCAACAAAATCGTGGCCCTGCCCACCGAGCTGTTTGCGGAGCAGGCCAAGGTCATCCAGGAGGTATACCTCCAGAACAACTCGATTAGTGTCCTGAATCCGCAGCTCTTCTCCAACCTGGACCAGCTGCAGGCCCTGGATCTCTCCATGAACCAGATAACCTCCACCTGGATCGACAAGAACACCTTCGTGGGCCTCATCCGTCTGGTGCTCCTCAACTTGTCCCACAACAAGCTGACCAAGCTGGAGCCGGAGATCTTCAGCGACCTGTACACCCTCCAGATCCTCAACCTGCGCCACAACCAGCTGGAGAACATAGCGGCAGACACCTTTGCCCCCATGAATAATCTGCACACACTCCTGCTGTCCCACAACAAGCTGAAGTACCTGGACGCATATGCCCTGAACGGGCTGTATGTCCTGTCGCTGCTCTCGCTGGACAACAATGCGCTGATTGGCGTGCATCCGGACGCCTTCCGGAACTGCAGTGCCCTGCAGGACCTCAACCTGAATGGCAATCAGCTGAAGACGGTGCCGCTGGCCCTGAGGAACATGCGGCACCTGAGGACCGTGGATCTGGGCGAGAACATGATTACCGTGATGGAGGAGAGTGCCTTCAAGGGGCTGGGCAACCTCTATGGCCTGCGCCTGATTGGCAACTACCTGGAGAACATAACGATGAATACGTTCAGGGATCTGCCCAGCCTGCAGATCCTGAATCTGGCCAGGAATCGCATAGCCGTTGTGGAGCCCGGTGCCTTCGAGATGACCTCTAGCATTCAGGCCATTAGACTAGACGGCAATGACTTGAATGACATCAATGGCTTGTTTAGTAACATGCCCTCCCTGCTCTGGCTGAACATCTCCGACAACCGCCTGGAGGCCTTCGACTACGGCCATGTTCCCGCCACCCTGCAGTGGCTGGATCTGCACAAGAACCGCCTGAGTTCGTTGTCCAATAGATTCGGCCTGGATGCCGAGCTGAAGCTGCAGACCCTCGACGTGAGCTTCAACCAAATCCAGCGCATTGGGCCCGGCTCCATACCCAACTCCATAGAGCTCCTCTTCCTGAACGACAACCTCATAACCACCGTGGATCCGGACACCTTCATGCACAAGACCAACCTGACGCGAGTGGACCTCTACGCTAACCAGATCACCACGCTGGACATCAAGTCCCTGAGGATCCTGCCAGTGTGGGAGCACCGTCCCCTGCCGGAGTTCTACATCGGAGGCAATCCCTTCACCTGCGACTGCAACATCGACTGGCTGCAGAAGATAAACAATGTGAACCACATAACATCGCGTCAGTACCCCAGGATAATGGATCTGGAGACCATATACTGCAAGCTGCTGAACAACAGGGAGCGGGCCTATATCCCCCTGATCGAGGCCGAGCCCAAGCACTTCCTGTGCACCTACAAGACCCACTGCTTCGCGGTGTGCCACTGCTGCGAGTTCGATGCCTGCGACTGCGAGATGACCTGCCCCACGAACTGCACCTGCTTCCACGACCAGACCTGGTCCACGAACATCGTGGAGTGCTCCGGGGCCGGCTACTCCGAGATGCCCCGCCGCGTGCCCATGGACACCACCGAGCTGTACATCGATGGCAACAACTTTGTGGAGCTGGCGGGGCACTCGTTCCTGGGCCGCAAGAACCTGGCCGTGCTGTATGCCAACAACTCGAACGTGGCCCACATATACAACACCACGTTCAGCGGGCTGAAGCGCCTGTTGATCCTGCACCTGGAGGACAACCACATAGTCAGCCTGGAGGGCAGCGAGTTCCACAATCTGGAGAACCTGCGGGAGCTGTACCTGCAGTCCAACAGGATAGCCAGCATTGCCAATGGCAGCTTCCAGATGCTGAGGAAGCTAGAGGTCCTGCGGCTCGACGGCAACCGCCTGATGCACTTCGAGGTCTGGCAGCTGAGTGCCAATCCCTACCTGGTGGAGATCAGCCTGGCGGACAACCAGTGGAGCTGTGAGTGCGGCTATCTGGCCCGGTTCCGCAACTACCTGGCCCAGAGCTCCGAGAAGATAGTGGACGCCCCGCGGGTGAGCTGCATCTACAACAATGCCACAAGTGTCCTGCGGGAGAAGAACGGCACCAAGTGCACCCTGCGTGATGGAGTGGCCCACTACATGCACACCAACGAGATCGAGGGCCTGCTCCCGCTGCTCCTGGTGGCCACCTGCGCCTTCGTGGCCTTCTTCGGCCTGATCTTCGGGCTCTTCTGCTACCGCCACGAGCTGAAGATGTGGGCCCACTCCACCAGTTGCCTCATGAACTTCTGCTACAAGACGCCGCGCTTCGTGGACCAGCTGGACAAGGAGCGGCCCAACGACGCCTACTTCGCGTACAGCCTGCAGGACGAGCACTTCGTCAACCAGATCCTGGCCCAGACCCTGGAGAACGACATCGGCTACCGGCTGTGCCTGCACTACAGGGACGTCAACATCAATGCCTACATCACCGACGCCCTCATCGAGGCCGCCGAGAGCGCCAAGCAGTTCGTCCTGGTCCTGTCCAAGAACTTCCTGTACAACGAGTGGAGCCGGTTCGAGTACAAGAGCGCCCTCCACGAGCTGGTGAAGCGCAGGAAGCGCGTGGTGTTCATCCTGTACGGGGACCTGCCCCAGCGCGACATCGACATGGACATGCGGCACTACCTGCGCACCAGCACCTGCATCGAGTGGGACGACAAGAAGTTCTGGCAGAAGCTGCGCCTGGCCCTGCCCCTGCCCAACGGGCGGAGCAACAACAACAAGCGGGTGGTCTCCGGCTGCCTCTCCGGCCGCACTCCCTCCGTGAACATGTACGCCACGAGCCATGAGTATCAGGCCACGAACGGGGGGGTCATTCCGCCACCCGCTGCCCGCTACGCGGACTGTGGGAGCAACAACTATGCCACCATCAACGAGTGTGGAGCTGCGGGCGGGCGGGGCTACAAGGCCATCCCCACCTCGGCCTCGGCGGCAGCGGCCGCCTGCAAGTTCAACACCATGAACCAGCTGTCCAAGAAGCAGCAGCGGGAGCTCAGCGTGGCCGGGATGGCCAAGACGCTGGAGCATCAGCACCACCACCATCCCGCCGCCGCCGTTGGACACCAGGCGAGCCAGAGGAGGAGCCAGCACGAGTACGCGGTGCCCAGCTACATGCCCGGCGTGGGCGGGGCCGCCCCCGCCTACGACAGCGTGGACTATGCCAAGCAGCAGCAGATCCGGAGCAATGCCAACTGCGAGTGCATCAACCTGGGCAGCGGCACCGGCAAGCGGCCGCAGCTGGTGAAGAGCGCCGCCTCCGGACTGCCCTCCAGCTTCAGCTCCAACTTTGTGGCGTCCGGAGGGGCCGCTGCCGCCGCGGCGGCGGCGTACAGCTGCAAGAAGTCCTGCACCTGCAACGGCGAGGACGACCTCCTGTGCAGCTGCGGGGGCGGGGGCGGCTCCATCGGGGTCAACCTGCTGGAGAGCGGCACCCAGAGCAGCGTGACCATGAGCAGCAGCAGCAACAACAGCCGCCAGCCGGAGCTCACCCACTACGAGTCCAACCTGAGCCTCAACGACGACGACGAGGACGAGGACCTGGACCAGCAGAAGAACCTGTGGGCGTAACGGGGTTAAGTTGAGTCGAGGGTTAAGAGGAGAGCAACAAAACCAGCAGAGACAGACTGCGCAACCAGTGAATTTATAAATTAAAAGAACCCTACACTAACACTAAACATAAACTATAATAACTCTAAATTAGTGAGAAAGTTGGAGCGAGGAGGCCAGGCAGTTAGCATACTTTTTGGGATGGTTCAAACAGACTGATACTTTTAGTTCTCTAATAAATTAAAATTGATCCTGAATCCTGACCCTGTGTAAATAGGAAGCATCTACCTTAAATGGGATTTCACTAAGTTAGCCATTGTAAAAAGTGACACAAACGGTTTTTATATTAGGGCCTGTACATAATTATATATATAATAGTAATATATAATTCCTTAATTTATTTAATATTACATACCAGCCGCAGATATATAAGGAAGCCATGTTGAATAAAATAAAACTACGACAAAAAATACACAACAAATCCAGAAAAAAACACAATCATTTGCCGCTTCCACAGACTCCTCAAACACCGCCCGCCATCATCAGATAGCCAGGAAAATTAATTAGCATGTAAGGAAATTGTACGATAAACATCACACAATGCCCATGGTAAACACGCGGAAGGAGCACAAGGACGAGCCCTGAAAGGACGAGTGCGAAAAATAATGCTGCAAACAATAAAAAGTCATAATAATAGCTGCGATGAAAACAGAGGGAGAGTACTATATATGCATAATAATAATAATATTAATAGCTGACACTCATCGAATTGAAAATAAAATTATAGTAAATCATACCCACTCTCTCGCTCCTGGACCGACCTGGAAATGCGATAATGATGAGGCTGCCGTTGATAACAATTAAGCTCCCAATCGAGCTCCAATCCGAATACAATTCAACGCAGTTTCGGGCTTAATGGTCTCGTATTTTTTCATTTAAACCACACCACACCACACACCCAGTAATGTTCAGCATAAAAAGTAGGGATTTATGGACAGCCTGAAAAGCAATTACAGTTTACAACGACTCTGCCACTATGTTCACTTTTGAATCAAACACTTTTTATCATACATTTCGAAGCCTACTATTATTTCCTCAATACAAATTAGCATAAAGTTACAAAGCCGGTTTTTTGGCCAAGTGAATCCGCCTTTAAACCATTGTTTCCTTCCTCGAAGCCACTCAACATTAATTCCTAAAGTAAATTTACTATTTATGCATTTTAATTTTGTATGCGCCGCAAAAGAACTGTCAGAAAATGCGAAATATAACCAAACAAGCAATCAATGGAGCATATTTTCAGACTCTCATTTTATTTTTTGTTGAAACTCTGCTCGCTGCTCGTACAAAGCATTTAATGAAATTATTTAATGGCATGCCATTATAAAAACAAAAGAGCAAATAAGAACAACGTCAGTGTATTGATTGAAAAAGGAAGCAAAAACAGCAGCAGAGCAGGGAGGGGAAGGGAACAGTTATTGCATATTTTTTCATTAAGCAAACAATAAACAAAATATACATGAGTAAACAATATTTTCGCATGTCTCACTGCGAAATGTATATATATAAATACTTATATAAATGTATACAATAAAACGCAAGTTTCATGAATTGAATACAAGAAAAAGCAGATACCGGATGAATTTATTACAAAAAATAAATAGTTAAAACACAAAAAAACAAATGACAGCAAAGCAAATGGCCTACAACAATTGAGATACTACTAATAAATAATCACTAAGCATTACAGAATATAAACCTCAAAAAGACGGAACAGGCAAGGCAGTAAAAAATATATATATAACTTTTTAGTTATTAAGTTTTGTACAGAATAAAAGCCCCAGCAAAGAGTTACTCGCAAAAGTTTTAGCTAAATTTAAATAAGCAAGAACATCCGATGGCAATAAATTGCCATTTAAAATACAATTTCACTTAAAACCAATTAAGCCCAATTTTAAATCTCCATTTTATAGAATTCACAAAAAAGAAGAAAAACAAAATATTACCATTTAAAGTTGAACATTCAAGTCACGATTAATAATTTTTCAAACACATTTCATTCCCACTCACTTGCAAAAACACAAAATGCAACAACGATGTTAGACCAGCGGAAGAGTTGACAGAATACCGATAAATATGGATAAAATACTTTATAAGATTTTTGTGTTCCTAAATGCCACTTATGCAAATTAATAACGATTTCTATGTATTCGTAAATATATGCGGAATATTAAACAGAGGCAGCAAAGGTCTGTGAAAATATATTTCTCATTTGACGATTTTCGTTTAAAAATGAACATGGCCCATTATTTAGTATGTAAGCGAAAATTTATTTTAAATAATCGCAAAAACTAACTGAACAAGCGAACGATAAGGGAAGAAAGTAGACTTAATGAAGTCAAAAAAGAAACAAAACAATATGAAGTCAAGCAACAATAATAAACAAATTTATTTCAAAAATTGAATCAATCTCAGAGTTTTTATTCCAAAGTGGTGAGTTGAATGGAGAAAAGAGTACATAAGGTAAATCATTTGAAAGAAATTCTCCTGTTAAATTATTATTATATTAAAATTATTCTATAGCAATATTTTTAATTTATTGAAAAATCCCTCAACATTCAACCTCTAGCTCCCTGCTGTTCTTAGCCGCATTTATTTCTGCCAAAAGCAGTCGAGGCTGGGCTTTTGTTTAGCTTAATTCCCACAATAAATCATATATGGGGATGAGCTGGTCATCAGCTCTAGGACAATAATAAACTGAATCCCCGGGCACAAATGAAGTCTGCTCTCTGTCTCGACTCGCTTTTGTGTCTGTGACTGTGTGGCGAGTGTGTTTGAATGCACTTTGAGTGCATTTCGCGTGCCACTTGATGCAACCGCAAGCAATTCATATTCATATGAAAAGTGCTCTACAAATACACAGATACACGGAGTAAAAAGCATATCAAGAGTTTCTGTATTAAATTACAAGAGATTTACCTTTTAACAATTTATTTAAAGAGAGCTCGAGCAAGAATTCGAATATCTTGCTGTAAAATTATACTTTTTATAGTACAAACTTAGTTTAAATATATTAAGTTAGTATATATTTCAGAACAGTTCTTTAGGTTATTTATTTCTTTATTTACCTTTTATCAATTTATTTAAAGAGAGCTCTAGCAAGAATTCGCCATATCTTGCTTTAAAATTATACTTTTTATAGTACAAACATAGCTTAATTATATTAAGTTAATATATATTTCAGAACAGTTCTTTAGGTTATTAATTAAGGCATTTCCCACATTTATTTCAAAGCAGCATATCTTACATTTAATATAATTTTTCTACCTTTACTATAAAATATTAACCGCAAGAATTATTACGCTCCCAGTGCGCAGACATTTCTCCCTGTGTAACTGCACGCATGTTATCCCCATTTCCCCTCCTTTCGTCCTGCACTCAGCTCCTGTTCCTGCTCCTGTTCCTGCTCCTGTTTATCCCTCCTGTCCAGTCGAGGTGTCGGCACGCACTTTTACATTGAGTGGACAGAAGAGTGGAGACGGGGGTTTTGACCACACCCATTTTGGCCTGGTTGGCGTTCTCCTCGCAACAGGATAACATGCACTATGCATGCAGCTCAGAGCAGGATTAAGAGACACACGCACACAAAATTTAATTTCACATAATTGCTTTTTCCAAAGTCCATTTAAATTATAATGCCTGCACAGGGGGCGGCGGGGCGGCCTTATAAAGGGGAGTGGGGTCCTGGGGTCCTGGCTCTGATGCATATTTATGGCATACGCAGACAGTCGTCGATGAATTGGTATTCCTTTGATTTGTTGCTCCTGCATTCCTCGGACGCAGCCGCCGCCAGCCTTCGCCATTGCAGTGCAATTAGACAGGATTTTCCCATTTTCCCATTTTCCATTATCGGCAATAATTCACGGCGCTGGACATATTTTTCCGCAGTTGATTTTTTACGCAGCTTTGTGTTTGTGTTACAGTTCAGTTTATTAATGCAATGCAATTAGTGAAAATTTGTCAGTTAATGGCAGCCAACAGCAACCAAATAAATAATCCAGCGCCCTGCCACGCCTCTCTCTCCTTAAAATTTAATGTATTTTAGCAATAAATAATAAGGTACATAAACAAACACACACGCATGGCAGATAGCGAACAAATTAATGTATTTTCTATGGCAAATGCTCATTAATAAATTGCCAAAATTAAAAGCTTTTTGTTTTATCAGCATTCAAATACTAAATTAAATAGGTTATTCGGGTGACACAAATTAAGCCAACTAAAACTGGGACATGACAACAAACAGAGGAATTTTTAGAAGATGAGAGAGTCAAACTAAAATAATTACACTTCCATTAAAACAAACATATTTGTGGCAGGATTCAAATGAAATTGAAGATTACCCAGAAAGGAGAGTGCTTTTGTAGGATATTGAAAAACATAATCCTAATGGAGTGCATAAAGCCAAATATGAATGGAAAAAAGTCTATTAAAACCCTTACAGTTTAGTATATCTCGAGATATATTTTAATTGTTTAAAATATAATTAGAGCTAGTTTAAATAAACTTACTCTAATAATAATAAATTAGGTAACCAACTTAGTTCCATTAAATTATTTCAGAGACATTCTCCGACTAATTTCATTTCATAATTGCCTAATTTCATTCTAGTTAAGCTAAAGGATACCTGCACAGGAATACTCATCAGCCGAACTACCGTCACTTAATTATTTTGGTCTACTTCAAAACAGCTCTCAAACCCAAACAACATTGTCCACTCTGGGCTCCTACACTCCAAGGTGCAAAAGTCATTCATTAATTTGATTTGAATCTTCTGGCCGAGCTCGGCAATCTGATGAGGTCACAATGAGGCAAAAACAAAAGTGAGGAGTGTCCTGTTCGCATTTCCCCAAGACACTTCAGGCGCTCTAGCAATTTTGCCACTACACAGAATATATATAGCAGGGTATAGTGGAAATCCGAAAGAGCTGAGCATAATTATGTCATGTGCTTATGTTTTATGCTTGCGTTTGCTTAATTGTGAATTATAACCTCATAATTTAGGCCGAGATAAAGGTGGGGAGTGGCTGGGTTAACAGCATTTTAATACTCCCACCCGGGGCGGCTATATATCAGCTGCCACGCCCCCGCCCAACGACCAACGAGCAACGCCCTCGTCCGCTCAAGGTCCTTTTGTGTTCTCAATAAAAATCTCATTCGCTGACGCATAACTTTTACTTTTAATTAGTTGTATTATCTCCCTTGTCGGTTGCTAATTGCTTTATTGCTCGACTTGTCCTCCGTATCCTTCGAATTTCTCAACTCCGCTTTCGATATCAGTCCTTGTTTTCGTTTTGTTTTGCTTCCCATCGCGTCCTGTCGCTTAATTTGAAATCTTTTTGTCGCAGTTTTATCAGCGCCACCAGCCGCCAGTCCCTGGCCCCCTTTGGGGTGTCCTTGCGGACAGTTATTGATTTTTAGTCGTCTTGGCTTTGGCTTTTTGGCTGCAAACTGAAAACCAAAATCTGCTGCCATCAAGTCAAGTCAGCTGCTGGCAATTCATAAAAGCCCCGAACGAGCATTCGCCTGACCTACATACTCGATGGCCATGTGTCTGTCTCCGACTGCTATCGGTTGTGCTCCTTGTACACAAGGGTGGCAATAAGGGGTTAAGGGTATCGGGCGCTGGGAGTTAAAAGCTGGAAGCTCGACACCAAGTCTGGCCATGTCAGAGGCAAAAAGGGGGCCACAAATCCAGCGAAAAGAGAGCTTGGCAATGCTCTTTAAAAATTATGGCAAGTGCTTTTTGGGGCAACAAAAAATAATTTAAAAAATATGTTTATCTCAAGAGAATACAACTCACAGTGAGAGGTTAATTATACCATATTCACAAGATACTTGAAGTAATTATATGATACTTGTAAGTAGTAAGTAGGAAATTCTCAGGACTTCGTTTAAAAATTTAAAAGGCTTTAGGCTGCTAGGTGTTTATGCCATTTTAGCCACCTTTTGGCATCGCCTTTCACTAAATTAAGCCCGACCATATGCATTAATGCCTCTTAGCCGCTTCGAACTTGGTCGAAAGCGACCCACGTGCCATTCAGAGGCGATTAGAACCCTTTTGTGTCTTAGGGTATATTAACTAAAATATACATGTGTGTGGCCAGGGAGTATCTGTATCCGTATCCGTATCCGTATCCTTGTCTCAGTGCTGTCATCGTCTTGGCCCGCGTCTCGTGTTTTATTTTATCACCAATATCGCCCCCAGAAAGATTTTCGAGAGCAATTTCTCCCCCCGCTGGTCGGATGTCGCTTTTAGTTTTTAGTTTTTCTTATTTTATTTTGTGTCTCGGGCATCCGCTCTCTGTTTGTCTCTTTGTTTGTTTGTCCGTCTGTTTGCCAGTTTGTTGTTTGTCTGCTTGCTTTGCTTTGCGTATGAGTGCGTTGTCGTCTTCGGCCACGCCCACATGCGACGGGGTCGACGGGGGCGTGGGCGGAAGGCGGGCGGAGGGTGGAGGGGCAGCTGGCGGCAGGAAGAAGCAGAGCGGGGCAGCGCACTCTCATTTCATTCACGAGCAATTTATTCGTCCATTAGAGCAAGGACGAGTGGAGCAGGACATGAGAGCCGGCCGCTGCTCGCCCTTCTAGGATTTCATCTGGGCATGTGTGGGTGTAGGAGTACAGTGGTGGGCTTACAAATAATATAACCACCTTGAAGACATTTTTAATCCATATTTGTAAATTTTATTTATTTATTTATATTTATTATACTACATATACTATATTCTTTTGAACCTCAAATATTATTTTTCATACTTTTGGAGGCATTTTCAATTGATTTTAGAACCAATTCGATTAATTATCCATGAATCTATGAGTAAACATATTTAAAATTAAAGAATATTTTAATATATAAATAAATAAGATCATATTAAAATTATAAGAATTAAAAAATAACAAATTAGCTATTTAACAATTTAAAAAAACGTTTAACCAGACATCTTATTTGTATTAATAATAGTATAAATGTAAGATATATTTTCAGTACCAATGTAGTACTCTATTTGCAAACCTTTTAATATATTATATATACCTAATATATGTATACTTTACATACATATATATTTTATTATATATTTTTATATATTGTTATATACCTTGAATATATTTTATTTTATCTTAAAAACCTCGAAACCTATTGTTTTAACCGCAAGTGTCTGTGTGTGTGAGCGAGTGAGTTTGTTTTGCTTTATTTATTCTCTGTTGTTGCCTGTCCGTTGTCTTGTGTCCTCTTTGTTTCGCTTAAGTGTGTGTTAGGATTTCCCAGCTCCACTTACTCGACCCCCTCCCCCGCTATGGGTATTACTTTACATGTATGTGTGTGAGTGGGCGGGTGTGTTTCGTGTGTCGTTGTGTAGTGTCTAAATAAGTTGAGAGTCAACTTACAAAGTAAACCAAAGATTCTTAATTGGAATTTTACAAATTCGTTCGTCCTGCCCCTCTCTCCGTCTCCCTGTCTCCCTGTCGCTGTGGCTCGCTCTGGGCATGGCCAGAGAGGTCCTGGAACAACTCAAATAACTTATCTGTCGCAGGCATAGTTGCATAAATGGAAACTGAAGTCATGAAAATGCGCAAAAAATAATAATCATAAAACAACAAACAAAGTAAAGGAAAGTAAAACTTAAATATGTAACTTGTCCTCGCCGTCGATTCACGCAGCCACTGCCGTCTCTTTCGCTTGAAGGACTCGTACCCTTGGGGGATAAGTGAAAAATTCCTCAAGGATTACAAATTCGCAGCATCTTTTGCAGTTTTTGTCTAATTTCCACAAAGGGCGCCCCAGAACGGGGTGGAATTTTAAGTCTTCAAGGGTAGTTCTGTGTGCCATTCTATATCCCCCGGATTGACTTGGATTTACACCAACAAAGTGCAAGGAAAAAAGTGGAATAAAGCAGCCAGTAGAAGGATGGAACGGAGACGAAGATGGAAGTGTGTGACAGCTGAGGAACTCTATACCAGGATTCTGATTGATTGAAGGACTGCCAAGGACTAAGCTCCTCGCCGCCTCTGTGTCGGTTAACAAATAGATTAGAAAAGGTTATTTGCATGAAATTTGATTAGGGTAGGTCGAGGAAACTAATCTGATTAGGATTGAACAACGGCAGCGCATTTGACGCATTTCAGGAGCTTTTCTAAGGATGTAAGAGCCCATATGTCACAGGAAGAGATGTTCACAAAAAGGGGGTACATTTGTCATGACGGGCTAATCAGATATATCTGAAGGTGAAACTATAATTGGATGTGAAGAGTAGGCTATAGGATTTCAGCGTCGTAAGTTATAAAGCTATTCACTAGAGAGGTTCTTATTTTCTAGGAGATTTTCTTAAAGAAAAATAAGATATATAAACAGGTTTTATTCATTATAATATTTGCTCAAATAGAAATCCTGATGGTGTAATAGGAATTCATATATATTTAATATATCAAGTAACGTTTACTTACTAAAGTAATTTCTATAAACTATGTAAATTGAGTTACCCTACAGTTCTGAACATATTTCTAATTTAATCCTTATTAAATTATTGATCCAAGCATAATGATTAACCCCCATTTTAAGTTATCTTTTCATGGTTTTGTGCCTATCAAAACCTTTATAAATTCCCATATATCATCCGAAGATCAATCACCGCTGATGTCAGGCAATTACTTCCAAATCATTTAAGACAAACTCTTCTGAACCCCAATCTGCCATGGTCCCCTCCTCCAGCACTACCCCAATACTTAAGTCATTAGCAATCTGAGCCATCACCCTCATAAATGTGGGATAGAAATGAGTGAGGAAAAAATGCCAGCAACTGTCATATATTTTATGATTCATTTAGCCCCCATGCCCGAATAAAGCAGAAGCCGCCACAGCAATTTGATTTAATTAATTTTTAATTCATTTTATTTAATTTTTCTCCTTTTTTAAAGTCTGTTTTCCCAACTTGTATGCAAAGCAACCGCAGCCAGGGGGAGAGAATAAACCCAACAAAATCAAAGCGTTTTTCAACCCGTAGAATTTTCCGAAATGAAAAACCGAACTCCGGATCATCCATCATCATTGCGAACAGCCGCCCCCCGTTACTGTCTGCTGCATATAATTTAAGCAGGGCGGAGGGGGCTCAAAATATATATATATATATATTTATTTATTGTCAAATGTCACAAACACGGCGGCGAGGGGTTGGGCAGCAATTCATTTTTTAAAAATTTATATCAATTTATAATTTTTTCCTCCCCTTGTAGGCTTGATTAGGCAAGGGAATCGCCCTCCCTCCTTGAGTTTCCCCTTTTCGCAAAGAGTTGAAATTTGAGTTCTTGATTAATTGTAGTCTTGGGCTTACCAGCGTCGGGTCTCCCATAAATTCGTGTGTATGTGGTGTGTGTGTGTGTGTGGGTACCCTTAACCCACTGCTGCCGGCGAGAGGCCAAAAGGATAATGATGCTGGGATATTGTGGCGGCAAGTCGAAGGACTCGCGTTAATTGCCGGGCTCTACTCTTCTCTCATGGCCCAGTGAGCGCACGAGTTATGAAACTGGCATTAAAACTGAATGAATGTTGCCAGTTAGCTGGCTGCCGGCTGCCAGGATGCAGGACGCGGGACCCTCGCAAAACAAGACTGTCCTTGCCGAGAACTCACTGCTGGCACCGCTCTGATTACGTACTATGCGATTATGATTCTGTAGAAAGGATTAGGTGCATATTACGTTGGAGTAGCTGGGAGCAAACGAACCGCGAAACCTCGAGACAGAGCGGGGTCGGGGTCGGGTCGGGTGGCGGCGGTCCTGGGTGTGGCAGGATTAAAGCAGGATATATAAGGCAAGTGAGGCCAGTCAAGAAAGTTGCGCCAGTGGAGGTGGATACTGAAAGGCAATTGAAAGACAAGGTAAAAATAAATAAAATTGTTTTATACCGAGGAATAAATATTAATATAATAAATAAAATGAAAACAAATTACATATATTTTTCTTTATCCTTTAATTGGCAAATTGTAGCCTTTATATATCTTTATTTATTTTCCCCGAACCCCCTTCGATCGCCACCCCTGTCTGAGCAGCGGAGAACAAGAGACATCTGTTCTGTCAGAGATTTGCTGTACGACAATTTTCCAGTAATTATTGCCCGTGTATAATCTTTATTATTGCTGTTCCTTGTTGTGTCCTGCCCCACTGGCACCCCACCTCTCTGGGCCCAACTTTGCACCCCACTACCCCGGATGATGGAATGCTCCATTAAGCTGTTAACAATAACATTTTTTGCGGGGAGACTATACAAGATTTTCGTCTACATTTTGTCAACTTTTGCTGGATTTCCTGACACTCAAAATCGGGACTCAATCTGGCGTAAAAGCTCACGAAACTTTCTGCGCTAAGCGGACTAAGTATGGGTCTATAAATAAGAAAGGAAAATGTTGGGAAACCAAAGGTCTTAAATTGAAACTAAGCCCTATTTAGAGAGGGAGAAGTTGTATAGGATTTGTGGGGAAAACTGATAACTCTAGTTATCTTAAGTAATATTTTAAATGGTAGTATCTGGTGATATCTGATTGTCAGTAAGAAAGGATTTCCTGTCCAATATCACTTCCCTTTGCTGTGGTGAGACCACCGAGTAGAATGTTTTAGTTACTACAAATTAACGATCATTTCTGCCATATATTTCCCATCCCGTACCAGCTGTGCATAACTAAATACTCACTCTTTGCCTTCAGAATGCCCTGCACGCACTTTCAACTCTGTTTTTTAATAGTCGCGACCGCCCGCATTGCTCTATAAATTTAGTGAGACAAAGGCCTGCGAGGAACTTGGGAAATATCTCACGCCACAATGAATTCAATTAACCGAAGACTGCAATTTAAGATTTCACACGAGGAACGAATAGTTATAACACCTTTTCCGAGACAATTCAAACCACATGAGAGGAACAATGGCCGAATGGAAACAATAAATTATGCACGCAAGGATCTTTCAGCGAGCGGCCCGAAAGTTGTAGGGCGTAACAAATTAAATAACATCCATGGATAGATAGATATTCCTTGGAGATATCACCGATGTTGCGGTATACCGCTTTCGTTTTCATTTTCTACCTGCGAGGCGGACCCTGCTCAGATGTCAGGGTCGTCGGCGCTCGTCATTGTCCAGACATTGATGGTGGTCTGTCCCCGGATTCCACATCCCGCACACTTGCCGCCGAGGCCGAAGGGCTCCCGGGCATAATTTGTAATGTCCGACACGTCAGTGCCCGCGGACCAGGAGGGTTTTTGGCTAGGAGTTGGAGGTCGGTTCGCGGCCCAGACCGTGCAGGTGCACCAAGGCCGGCACCGGACTCAAAAGCCGGGCTCAAAACGCAAACCAAAACCACACATGGAGAAATTCAATTTAATTGAAATTGGCAAGGACTTGTTAGAGTTAGATATTCATTTTTGCAAAAGTGGTTTGGAAATAAGAGCTTTCCTAAAAGGGAAAGGTGGTACTATTGTCCTATTGAATGTTTATTAAAATTGGTTTATTTTATTCTTCATGTATGCCGAACTATAATAAATTAGTCTAAAATGTTATCCCCAAATTCAGGAAATCTTTTCCTGGCTATATAGAATTTTTAGAATATTTGTTTAAATTTTCAAGAACTTGTTAGAGTTAGATATTGATTTCTGCAAAAGTGGTTTGGAAATAAGAGCTTTCCTAAATCATCTTTGGAACACTATTGGTCTCTGGAATGTTTATAAAAATTGGTTTACTTTATTCTTTATGTATAGAAAACTATACAAAGTTAGTCTAAAATGCTATCCATAAATTCAGGAAATATTTTCCTGGCTATACAGAATTTCCAGAATTTTCTTTGAAATTGGCAAGAACTAGTTAGAGATAGATATTGATTTCTGCAAAAGTGGTTTGGAATTAAGAGCTGTCCTAAACCATCTTTGGCAAACTATTGTCATCTGGAATGTTTATATAAATTGGTTTACTTTATTCTTCTTGTAAGGAGAACTACAAAAAATTACTCTAAAATGTTATCCCCAAATTCATAAAATATTTTCCTGGCAATACAGAATTTCCCGAATTTTCTTTGAGTGCTCTGACCAGGGCCAACTCACGCACTTTCCACGGATTCGACACAGGAAGCAGCCAGCGCAGCGCTAGTTGAATATCAAATGAGCTGCGGGACAGGGCACGGGGTGGATATTTTTTCCGAGGGCGGCAAGTGTAGCCAAGTCTCGGTCTCATTATGTAATAAAAAGGCGTAGCATTTTCAGTTTTCTGGCAGGGCATGTGTGCAAGCATTTATAAGCTTTTTATTAAATTAAAGTGTGTAATAAGGCGCCTATGAACTGGGGACACGCATATCTGAGCCCCCAGCACTCCGCCCAATTGGCCAGAGCCCCTTTCCCCATAAGCCAGTCTTATCCGCTCCGTTCCAAGGAAGAAGTCGTTATGGAAAAAATGTCGTTGTAATTATGACGTTGGGTTTATGGAAATTTCCCTTTTCGTTTTGTATTTTTTGTTGAGTCAAAGAAGCCCCTTCAGATGGGGATGGTATGGAGCAATTTTCGTAGAGCTACATTTTAAAGTTTATACGTTAGGAAAGTGTTGGAAATTCAGGAAAACTTAAATAAGTGCTGAAGTTCTTTATATTATATTCTTAACTAATTAAAATTTGAACAGCGAATCGAAAAATGTGCGGCATTTTTCAATCTTTTTATTTTTGGCTAAATTATGCTAATATGAGGATTTATATCCTATTTTTGGTTAAAAATAACCATAGTTAGGCCAAAACTTCATCAATTTCAGTTCTGAAAGCTTTTCTATGTTAGTTTTTAACTGGCTAATTAATCTGCATATAAACTTTTGAAATTAAAGAAAATAAATATTTTGTCAATTTTTGACAATTTTAATGATGTAACCCCTTATAAAATTTTGAAAAATTGGAAAAATTCCTTTTTTTCAATTTTCTTAAATATTTTATAGCTAAATAATCGGAATTTTAACGGCGAATCGGAAAATGTACGACATTTGGCTATTATTTAATTTTTGACCAAATTATGCTCTCCAAAAGACCTCAACTATTTGATTTTTTTAGTCGGCAGCTTAAAATAGCCATATCTTCACCAAAACAGGCTTAATTTCAAATCGAAAAGCTTTTCCATGTTAGTTTTTATTTGCTTAATTAATCTGCATATTTAGTTTGAAAATTAAGAACAATAAATTTTTAGCCAATTTTTGACAATTTTAATGATGTAACCCCTTATAAAATTTTGAAAAATTGGCAAATTTTTTTTTTTCAATTTTCTTAAATATATTATTGCCAAATAATCGGAATTTTAACGGCGAATATGAAAATGTGCGGCATTTGGCTATCATCCCTTTTTTGGCCAAATTATGCTGTTAAGAAGTCAAGAAATATATGAATTTTTGGGTCCTTAAATCGATATTTTTATATAATAATTTTTGGATAAATCAGAGTGCAAGATAAACATAGTTAAGCCAAAACGACATTCATTTCAGTTCTGAAAGCTTTTCTATTCTGTGGAATTGCTTAAAAATGTAAGGTAATATTTGTGGGTTCAATAAATATGTAGATCTTTAAATAAATTTTTGTTTAAATATTTTTTTTTTCCAAATTAGATACTCTATTCTTTATGTTTTTTCTTGGGCACAAATAGTGTTTGAATTTTTGAAAGAGAAGAACATACTTTCGAACATTTTTACCCCAAAAATAGTGTTTGGCACAGACCACGCATGAACCTAAAAATTGAAAATTCTCTCAGAACTTTTTAACGATCGAGAATAATGCGTGTGTGGACTCCGCATCCATGTGTATAATCATAAAAGGTAATAAGAGTAGCGCCCTCGACGTTATCATTATCTTAGCTGGGAATTACCTGCACCCCGCCTCCCTCGCCGGCACCTAATCGTTAACTAGAGCAGGCGGCATTATCATTAGAACAGACCGAACGTAACCCAAATTATCTGCCACCAATGTCAGTCACCATATAAATTCTCCACGCCCATTGCATCAATGCCAACTGGCTGACTTGACTGACACATTACTTAACTTCCGCTTCCTGGCATGCCCACACATACAATTCAAATAGAATATACTGCGGAGGTCAAGATAATAGCTCTGACTTATTACCTTTATATTTATTATTTTCGAGGGAGTTTTATATATTTTCGAATGATATATTTAAATATATTCCAAATGTACTTAGTAGTTATTTAACTATAACTATATTACACTAAATAATATAAACTTTGAAGGAAATTACCATTTCCATTGCTATTTATTTCACTCCAGCTGTATTTATTTAGATAATTTCACAGTTCTTTGGCCAGGGCCGTAGAACACGCACTTCTCGCATCCATTTTGGGCTGGTGAAGCGAGTGCCAAGGCGCCAAATGTCAGAGAAATTAAATTTAAACGCAACGCAACAATCCATCATCTGGTAATTACTGCGTCAACACGCCACGCACACACAGATGCAGACACGGACACAGAGACACAGACACAGACAAATGGAAAGGAGGCAGCGGAGTCCTAACCCGCCCACTCGCTCATCCGTGGAAGCGGGCGAGATGATAATGACTTGACTTGTCATAGCTTCCGCCAAATTAAGGGGATTTCTGCATTAGGATTTCGGCATTGGGGATTAGGACCGCACACAAGAAATTTTGTGAAGATACATCTTGGATAATAGGGATAAAACTCAATAAGCCTTTAATTTGTAATTTAAAATAAAGTAAGTAAAATCTATCTATCTATCTTGGCTGACTTCCGGCTAAAAGAATAATTATTTACCTTATAAACAGCAGACTAAAACTTGGTTTTATAAAAGCTTTTCCCTTGTTTATTTACTTATATACAAATTAATTTAAAGATGTTTCTAAAGGCACCGAACTTTTTCTGTAACCAAAAATGTTTGTTGAATTTCTCTCAAGAATAAAACTTAATGAGCTTGGATTATATGGATAAAACCCAATAAGCCTTAAATCTGTAATATAAAATAATGAAAGTAAAATCTATAAAAAAGTTGGCTGACTTCCGCTAAAAGAATTATTATTTACATTATAAGCAGCCGACTGAAACTTGGTTTTATAAAAGCATTACCCTTGTTTGTTTACTTATATATAAATATATATATAAATTAATTTAAAGATGTTTCTAAAGGCACAGAATTCTTTCTGTAACCAACAATTTTTGTTGAATTTCTCTCCGGAAAAATAAAACTTAATGAGCGATCAAACATTTGTGGACTGCAGCTTTCGGCATTTTCTTAACCACCCATTGATTATTAATTTCTTTTTCATTCCCCGAGTTGCTCCGGCTTCCCTCAGAGCTGCTTTATTTGCTCGGCAATTAAGTTCTTAGCCAACTCGAAGGCGGCAACTGTAATTGACAGTCTGCAATTTAGTTTTCACCAACAAAGACCCAAAGAGAGAGAGTGGGGCGTGGCCGGACGGTTGAAGCCTCCCTAATGGCACATCGTCGTCAATGGGGTGGCGGCCGCTTGCCAAAAATCATGTATAAACACTTTTGGTTTTCCACACTCAACACTCAGACGCCCGAGTGTTTTATTTCGGGGTTGTTCCGATCAACATATTGCCGGGTTCCCTTGCTGCTCAGCGGGCGATCCGCTCGCTCCTGGGCGGTCCCAAAAAGTAGGCAGGATGTGCGCAGAGTAGGTAAAATCATCACAAGGGTGCCGGCTAACAACAGTTGCAAAATTACTTTCAACTACAAGCGACAGCTTCTAATTATGTTGATGAGCGATGGATGTGTGGAGCGGAAGGGTATTCCGGCCTCCGGGGTGCGCTACAAAAATGGCAGAGTAAAAAATAGAGCTGATTATCGAATAAGCCGATGGGATTGTTCAAAGTGGTGAGGCCTGCAGCGAGGATTTCTGCTGTAATTCGATGTATCAATGGCAGAGTCTGGAAATATTTTTTAAATATTTTTCATTGGCTGCGAAATGTTTAAAAGGGCCGAAATAAAATAAATGGCAGTGTACACTATTTAATTCAAGCTTAATTTATTACATTTTCTTTTTATAAGGAATCAAAATTATTTATTCAAAGCCAAATACATAGAAATATATTAAATAAAATAGTTAGCAATATCTAAAAAGCAGAATTTCCTCCTTTAATTCCTCTTTTTAACCTGCTATATCCCAACCCTATGAATTATTCCCGATCTCTCATTTCGTTCTGTTGCCAAAAAAAAACTCCCACTAAGCCCCGTCGTCGCAAATTTGTAGTGCATAAGCTGGGAGGCTTCGACCAAACTCCCACCTTAACCCCACAGTGCCCCACACGCAGCACAGCAGGACATGTGGCGTCGCACAAAACTTCTGGTAAATTATGAAATTATAAACATGCCCAGCATATCCAACTATATGCTCCGCACACCCCCACAGCGAATGTCTGGCCGAGAAAAGTAATTTAATTGTCGCAAAAATGTCGAAAACAGCTTTAGTGCTTTGCATTAACATGAACCGAAAAACAAAATAAAAACCAGCACGAGAAATAATAAGTGGAAATTATAATTACAAGCGCTCACATGTGGTAAGGCCCAAAATCAAGTCGAGTTGAAATGGAACTTTGTACTCCGGGCGTTGGTACTGTAAAATGATTAAAGTTTAACCCCAGCCCCGAAAAAAGAGCTCACCGAAGAGAATAATTTCAAGTTGAGTTGAATAATTAATATGCGTCCAAGGTTGTTTATGGCCAAGTGTCGGTTATATGATATTTAAATATTGCCATAAAATGTATATGAGTTTGGGGAACTAAGATGTTCCGGTAAACACTTTCACTGATTTTTGTTTTAAGGTAAATTTAAAAAAATAATTTTTGCCTACTTTGCTGCCTATTTAAATATATATTTAAAATTTATCAAGAATGCTTGTTATTAAAAATACATATATCCCATAAGTATGCTACAGTTTTTGGCTGGAAGGCCTTACATAAATGATTGTTTTCCCGCCTAAAAACGTGGCTTAAATTCCCGATTTCAATTTATTCTTGGCAACAACTAATTTAATGCATCGGTTAGCTGCTGCGAAACTCTCAAAAGTACTCTCCAACTTGTATGCCTTACGAGCTCCCAACCAACTCTATGCCACTGGGAAATCTGTGTTTGTTTTGCTTGCCAAATACAAGAACACTCCCCTCTTTGGGTATCTGGTTTGATATGAATTTTAATGGCCTTGTGCATGGTTGAAACGATTTATGATGCGCCACGCACGCGGTTAATTAGACACAGCAGCACAAAAACAAAAAGCAAAAAAACCAAAACAGAATTGAGGCCACAGCTGAGATGGGGCTGAAACTGGTGATGTGTGCGGAAGGGGGCCGCTTATACATACATATCCTCCCGCTGCTGTTATCCTTTTCAATGTCACACACACACACACACAGAGACACAAAGCACATATATAACGCATCATGTGTTTTATCTATGGCGCTCAGATTTCACATGGTCGGGGGAGTTTTTGGCTTGGTTAAGTTTTCTGCCTGTTTCGGCGGAGTTTGCTTACTTCTGCGCCCACCCCCGAGTTGTTCCAACGTCAACTTGCCGCTTATATCATTTAATCTTTAATATCCTTTCTTAGCGTCGACTTTGGTCTTTTGGCGTTCGCCGCTGTTGTTTTTGTTATGTCCTGTGTGACGTCTCGCCTTACGCATATGTACATTCAGCTAGGCTTTCAGATAAATAAATATAAATATAGATAATAGATAAATAAAATAAATTAATTTAAAGGTTGGAGTCTTGGAATTATTTTTTATACATTCAGCTAGGCCTTCAGATAACCGCAAGGATGCGAAAAAATAAATTAATTTAAAGCTTGAAATTATCTAGAAATTATTTTATATATTTTTCATGGGCAGTAGCTCTCACTATAATTTAAAATTAATTTTATAAGCATATCCCTCTTTGCTTTTATATAACTAAAGCCAAGGAAGGAAGCCTATTTTTTTTATGGCCACTGTACCATGTCTCTGGTTGGGGGGCTGAAGAAAGTCCTGCCTAGATTTATCACTTACGAGACATATAGGGTACATACATGGGTTGTTGTCTGTATTTTTTTGCCTTCACATCATGGCCACATGGCTTGGTATGCTCTGATTCTCATCTTCATCTCGCATTGTCAAGCATTTGTTTGTGTGTTCTCTGTGCTTGTGGCATTAACAGGGAGCAGCCAAAAATATCTTTATGCCTCATAAGTTTAATTTGGCGCAAATTGTTTTTATTTGCCCAGTCGCCAAAGCCAAACAGCAACAAAAACGACGGCAAAAACGCTCACTCGGAGCTATGTGCACTGGGTGCGAGGGAGAAGGAGCCAGTGAGCAGGGTTGCCACATGCATGTGTGATACAACAAAATGGCCGCTATGCATGTTTTTTTTTTTCGTTTCTTTCGGCCACATTCTGGCATTTCTACAAATTCTTTTTGAATGTCATTAGTATAATTGAAAAAGCCATTGGCAAAAGGCCAACAAACCTCAAAAAGGGGCAAAATCAACGGGAAAACAACAACCAAGCCAGAAACTAACTAAAACCGTTGCCGATGCGACACGCGAAATCCAATAAAAATTGTTGTACCATTTTTTCCGCTCTGTGTTTGTTGCTATAGTCCTGAAAAGTTTAGCGACTTTAGCTGCCTTGATAAAGCGACAGCCGCAACAACAACAGGAATAACAAGAAATGTTCGGAAAAAAGGGGGATACCCAAAGGACACCAAAGAGTTCCACATATATGTACATATGTGCATAAATTTTGCAGTTGACATCGGGCAAATGTACATGAGATATTGCTTAGAATAACTATCCGCATGAGTTATAGAGTTTACATCTATGTGGAGTTGTTTATACAAAGATTGGAGCGCCAAGATATGCAAAGTATCGAAAAGTATCGTGTCTAGCCGCTACGAGTCCCTGAAGGAAGTAACGAAGGAGCTCTAAAGGAGTTGGGAATTAATAGAAAATAAAATAAATATATCTGGCTCAAGCCAATTGAAGGAATATTACATTTTGTTCAAGGAATGCATGAAGAATTTTATAAAATGAGCCTTATTCAGATTACCTCTTATTTTCATTAGCTATAATTCAGTAAAGTATATAGGTGAACTATTGGCCAGTACCTTATGTAATTTAAACTTGTTAAGCTTCAATTAACACTCTTACCGAATACAAACGTTTCAAGTGCTGTACCTTAATTAATCATGTTTATGTGCTATTCGATTCCGGGAAATGTTTTCGCAATCAACTCGCTCTCGCTCGCTTTTAATTAGAGCTCAAATGGCGCAGAACTTTTCCTACAATTGTTGGGCATTAAACTCGGACATAAATTCCAATTGATTTGTTGATTTAAATTAAACGTCTGGCAGTTGGAGGGGTTAGACCAACATTACCTACTTTTCAAGGGACAGGCATACATAAGCACACAATTTATGGCTGCCATCCAGATCGACATTGTTTCCTCACTGTGGGTCTGTGTGCAATAGTCTTCAATATTTTGCAACATCAAAAAGGATGAAATAAATAGCATTTTCCGATAAGAAAATATGTGACAGACACAAGGAGCGAAGAGTGCTGGTAAGGCTGGAAGAACTAATACATTTTAACCCAAATATGCGAGACATGAAAAGCAAGGAGCTTCGAGTGCTTCCGTTCCCTTTCGCCTACGTCGACTATCCTCTGGCATCCTCTTCAGGTTTTTGCTATAATATTATTAGAGAGAAATTTTATGTAAATAGTTGGATACAAGTTTATTACGCTCTTTATCAATTGATTTGATCTTAAGCACTCTTGTGTATATTTATTACAGAGACTAGTCAGGGAAGCTGAACGGAAATCACAGTACACAGTGCCACTTCCGGCTGCCCCGTAATTTCCTCCGCCACATATAACCCAAAAATGTTATGTAAGTTCAATAAAAAGAGTGCAAAGCATCTCTATCTCTATCTGTCCCTGTTTCCCCCGTTAGGCAATGTATCGTCTTTCGCAAAGCTCTTAACTGATTGTTTGTCTTGCCAAATGCCTCCCTTCCCCCGCTCCCTCGCATCCATCGGTTTGGCTACTTGGCAAAATATTTCTCAACTATTTTCTATATTAGAAAACACAGTCCAAACTGGGCATACACAAAGGTGCAACTATGTATGGAGTCTCAGTGTTCCTCCTTGTTGATATTTATTTGAATCTTGACTGTCTCCTGCAATCCGTGTAGGAAACTCATTCACCAGATTACACAGAAAGAAAAGTAAGTGGGAATTATGTGACTCTGATCAATAAATAAGACTACAGTCTACAGTCAGTCTTAGCATTATATTAATGCAATGCCAACCCAGTCTATAATTATATTCTTTATAATATTTACAAAATAGCATTTAAAACAGTTGAAAATTTGAAAGAAATTTGCCTAAAAACAAAAACCATATTAATATTAAATCTAGTAACTATTATCTGACTTCAAAAGATGACAAAGAAAGATCTTAACTAAGCTTCCATTTCATTTTATTATATATTATGGAAAATATATGTTATAAAATATTTTATTTAATATTTCAATAATTAATATTGAGGACAATTACTCGTTTTTTCTTGCTGTGCTCACATGCTTATCTCCTCCACATGTGTGTGAGTGTCCCTGGCTCCCTTTTACCGAAAAGCGAATTTCATTTGAAATTGAACTTGTTTTTGCGCCAATAAATTGTATAGCCAAAGTATTTTGATTGCGTTCGAGTGGGGTTATCCCAGCAGAACCCAGCCCCGAACAACCTGCGCTCCTGTGTATTTCCGGTTCGCAAATGGAACAACAAGAAGGAACTAAAAACCTAAATGCCAAAGCTATAGGCTAAAGTAAATCAACAGTAAAGGCAGCCAACCAAGCAAGTAAAGGGGCGGGAGGCTCGTATGAGGTTAGCAAGTTTAACTAAAGTTGTTCTGTTTTATTTTTTGTCTGGCTCTTCCATTCGTTTTATTAGTGCCAGGGATATATGGAGAGTAAAACTCGTTTGAGCAATTCAAATAAATGCCACCATTTATTTGTTGGGGGCGTCAAAGGAAAAGTTAATGCACTAATTTCTCAATTGCGAATAGCAAAAATAGAAGAGGCTATATATGTATCTCCGAATATTGGGTGCACTTTGGAAAAGGGCAAATAAGCTGAGATTTTAGGTACACTTTTATAAAACCCAAACATTATTATTTAAACTATAATCCTTTTGTAATTGCTTTAAATATGGCCACTATTAAACATAAACGAAGAGCAAACAAGCGCCAATTTGATAAAGAGAACTAATCCATAAGTTTATTCAATTAAAATTCCGTTTAATAACCATTCAATCAATTTAGCAAACAAACTTTACACTCTGCGCAAAATAACCAATTGAACTCTTTATATTTTGGCCAATCCTAAATACCCATAAATACCCTTGCCCTGTCCCTCGCTCCGGGAAAGTTCTGTGCATCGGGAAAACTTTGCTGCTTGTGGTTTTAAAACTAAACAGCGCACTTATCTTATTGAGCAGCAGCAGCAGCATCCTCATACCAATACCCGTCATCATCATCATCATTATCATCATCATCCAGAGCCACATCGAGAACTACGCCAAAAACTATAAGCCAACAGCAACATTGAAGAAACTCGCCAAAAACTTGGCCCCAAACTAGATCCAAAGGCGACTTTGAATGGCAGAGGAGGAGAGTTGGGGCCCATAATAATACTCATTTACAGCATTACCGCATTTTGACGGCCCAAACCAAGAGGCAGGACCTTCGTTTAGGTCTGACTCCTCGATTGGTATGCCTGGCTTCTACGCTGTGTTGGCCTGGTGCAAACAAACAAATCAACTTTGGATAATTATTGCACATCAATCGTTACCCCGACCTTGTGCACTCAAAGAAACAGAATCTAAAAGAAGATCTGTCTGTGGAATTATTATTATCCAGACTTTCCAAATGTTCATAATTTTATTTGTATTTACCAGAAATTAATTCATATTAAACTGAATCTAAGACTATTAAAGTATATGTTCATAGAATTCGTTTTAAAATGAAAAATTACCCTGTTTTATAAATGAATTCGTCTTGAATTTATGAGAATGAATTAAGCAATAATGAATTTAAATCTAAAGATATTTTTCCAGAGTGTACCCAACCAAGTTCCGAGTGGAACAAAACAAGCAGACCGGCAAAGGAAGCTCAGCAGAATAGGTTCAGGGGCACCACTTTCAAGTTTTGCCTTCCGCTGGGTTGCAATGCAGCAGAGCAAATGTCCCGAGGTGATTCCCCAAACTTCCCTTCCCTTCTCCTTCGCCCCTACCCCGCTCTCTTTCGCCTTTGGCCCATCACTTGTGCATTGGCGAAAAGTTTCCGGTGCGGTTTTTGCGTACATTTGTCTGATTTGGCAGTCATCATCAGAGGCAGGCAGAACACTCTCCTCGGCACTGACTATCTGCCAGAGATGCCGTAATATAGGAGTCTTAAATATCGGAAAATAATAAAAACCAGAAAGAATAGTTATATAAAATGGGATAAAATGTGGGCTATCCTTTCAACTAAGGATTAAACGGAAATAGGTGTATAGTACGAATTGCAAACTTGTTTGGTAAATTAAACTGACTCAGAGCTCGGAGATAAGCTCTTTCTTTAAAGTAAAAATAAGCTAAAGATTTGTTTCCTAAGAAAATACCTTGTACTAAAAATATATGCAATTATTTGAGAGCTTTAAGAAGTAAAATTAAGCTAAAAATTTGTTTCCTAAGTAAATACCTTGTACTAAAAATATAAACAATTATTTAAGGGCTTTAAGAAGTAAAAATAAGCTACAGATTTGTTTCCTAAGAAAATACCTTGTACTAAAAATAAAAGCAAATATTTAAGGGCTTTAAAAAGCGTGCATTACTCAAAAAAAGTTTTCCCGAAGTCCCTGCACATCTCATGGCGCTTTTTAGTCACCTATCCTGTTCGTAGGACATCATCAGCGCCATAGCCATCACGTTCTCCACCAGCTTCGGTAACGGCAGGAGGAAAGGCATCGACGATGTCCTAGTTGCCCGACATGTCCATGTCATCTCTTCATTGAAATCGTTACGAGCTGTTTCCGTTTCGTTTACAAATTTCGTGCGGCAATAACCGCAGCAGTGCCGCCTCTTTCGCTCCACATCTGCCGTCTCTGTCCGGCGCTGATTGTTGCAATATAGGGACGAACTTTAACTAATGCAATGCTGCAGAAATGGCACATCATTTGAGACGATTTCGAATTCGGCCATAACTCGCACTGTTAACTTTTACAGCAAAGCCATCTAATTGGTGAAATGAAGTCATCGAATGTTTGTTGATGGGAGTATTGCTTTTGAATTGCTAATGATGTTTCCGAAATGGGGATACAAGGATACAAGGATATGTGCAGGGCAACTGAAAAGCAATATTGCCCTGCGATTTGGGTATTACGTATATAAGTTAAAAAAAGTGCATTCACATTACTTTGAGACTGCATTAAGCACTTGTTTTATTTACATTATAAATGCATTGTAAGTGTCATTAACTTAGGCCTTAATTATATCTTTTTTTTATCAAAGAAAAAAGCCTAAAAAGGTTTTAATTAAATATATGTCTACTTCTGGCTGACCAAAGGATTTAAAGCAATTATCACTGGTTTTTGTCGGGACAGTAATATAATTTTCAATTAATTCCGCAACTGGAAACACATGTCTATGAAATGTTTACTTTAAATTGCACTCTGGTCTTTTTTCTGTACTAAAGTTAATCAATTTATTTGCGGTAAAAAAGTTGGATGTTCTTTTTAGTTTTTCCCTTCCGGCGTTCTTTTTTTTTTATATTTTGTTTGCTTATTTAATTCCAGAGATACCTATGACTGGCTGCAGCACTCACCTAACATTTTTCATTCCCTTTATGTCCGAACATGCTTAAATAAATTACATGCCCGCTGCAAACCGAGTTAAAACTTTCCCCTGTGACCCACAAACCAAATCAAAAATTAAACGAAAATACAGAACAGAAACCGAAACAGTAAAAAGCCGAAAACAAAACTTTGATCTAGTTGCTAAACTATTTAAGTAAGGGCAGCCCCCGCAGCCCCCGCAGCCTCCGACCCGGACCAGGAGCTGAATGGCAACGAAAGCTCAAACGCACGTCTCTAGTTTATTAAATTTGTGGCAACACTTGGCACCAGCAAGGAGGGGTCACGGGGGGATGGGGATGCTGGTAGGGGTTGGGATTTGGGGGATGGGCCGGTGGGGGCGGAACACTTTGGATGGTTAGCGGACTGCCCCTGACATTTCTGCGGCTCGACGCAGAGTCATAAAATGATTGCATGCTCTACATAACAAAGCACACAAGCCCACACCGGGGATATATATAAGGATATATAATATATACTTGCAAAACACTTAGCGGCAGGTAGAGCTAAAGAGGAGATGCACTGAGGGATAACTAAGGATTATAGCCATTAAACGTAATCTAGAGTTGATATAAAATGGATAAGTATGATTTATTTAACTACTGTTAATATTTGAGAAGTGATAAATAAAAAGGTGTACTTATAACAAAAATAACTGCATAAAATATATTTGTTTTATTTCCACATATGATATATTTTCCTTTATTATATAAATTTATTTATTTATGTATATATATTATATTTATTTATCTATTTATTATTATTAAAAGCATTTTATAGATAATAGCTTTGTCTCTGCTATTTTAATATTTGTAACCTATTTCTATTCTCTATGAATTTAATTTTAAATTTAAATATAAAGTGTTCCAGCTTTAACAATTTAACAAACTTAAAATATTAAATTTATTCTTTTGTTAAATTAAAGTATTTATGATAAGTCCCTCAAAGAATACAAATATAACAACCACTTTCAATGCCCGATAGTGCACGTGCTGTTGGTCCAATGCTTTTGGAAATGCTTAAGAAAATGTTCAAATTACTACATTTTATTATATTATATATCAATTTATAATGCAATCCCTAGGCTCACTGATTTGTTCTCAGTGCATAAGCCCAGAGTGTTTCAGGCCTTGCCCAAAAACTCCCAGGCGTCACCATAAACATTACCAAAGCCAACGTCATCAGCATCATCATCATGATCATAGTTCTACCGACCATTAATGATAACATGCCGTTCCCCCCCGATTTTGTCCACCACCGCCGCCTCTGCACCTTCCTCCTCCTATGCCTGTGTGTGTGCCTGTGTGTGTGTGAGTGTGGCAAATATGAAATTTATAGTTTTATGATGACTGCTGAGTGTGCCACTGCCAACGCCTTTTACGGCTTCTGGGTTCAACTAAACTTTACGAGCCAGCACAGCCAGCCAGCCGAGGATGCGAACTAGCAGAAGAATCTGCCCCCGACGGAACCTCCCCCTTTTTTGTGGCCCTCCCCCCTCTCCCATGCCAGCTAGTGGCATAAATAAAATCATACAACTTGGTTCTTTCGCTCGCCTCCACGTTTATTTCCGCCTACTTGGGCGCCATTGCCGTTGCCGTTGCCGTTGCCGATTGCTGTTGCAGCATCCTACCCTTTGGCCGCCCCCCCCCCTCGGTATCAAAAAATACACCCCCTCTTGCATCATTCTTCTCTGGGCGGTTTTCCACTTCAAGACACTATACAAAATAAGGGGAAATCAACTATAATCTATACTATATACTATATAGTAATAATAAAATTTAGCAGTTTATTTTTACCTTAAAAAGTTGTCTTATTTTTGTACATTTTAGTTTAAACCCTATTTATTAAAGAACCCCTTTTTAAGCTTTATTTATTTATTATTCTTTGTCTTTAGTTTTTGTTAAGTGCACATTTTCAAGCCAGGCCAAAGTTGAAGTTTTATGGCTGAAAGGCTGAAGAAGGAGTACACTATGGGGGTGCATGCCGCAAATATGTTTTTGATTATTATGACTCTTCGAGATTATGCAATTTTATGAATATGAATGGTTTATGTGCAGGTATGGCGCGAAAAATGAATTGCATTTCCACAGCTTAACTCAGTGGAGTTCGGTTCGGCTTTGGCTTGGCTTGGACTGGTTCTGGTTCAGGATTCCTCTTCTGGCTTCCCTGCCCTGCCCGATGATGATAACGATGTTTTGATGTTCCCATATATTCGAGACAGAGTGAGTGGGATAAAAGGAATTTATAAAGTCGCTAGGACGGCTCCCCTTCACTTCACTGGGCTGGTTGTGCCTTTAAGCAGATTTCGAATTTAAATCTAATTCTCCACTCTCGACACTGTCAGCCGGCATGAGTGACGCATCCTCCACTGAGTGACAGCACCACACCAGGACACTAAGGGATATGGAGATGGGGGGCCAGGAGCCAGGAGCCGTGGAGGCGGCCATCCTAGTGGTGAGCAATAAAGTATGGAAAGAGTGGCTTTGATGGAGCTGCTATAATGTCAACGGCATGGCCAAGCGGGATTGGTATTGGGGCCGGGGCAGAGTAGATTGCGGATAATTGATTCGGTTATGCAGAAGTCCAGATGAGCTACTAATCCAAAAAGGGATTTTGAAGTGCTGTGACTAGTTCTTTTTTTTTTATTTGTCAAAGTAAAAAAGGGAAGTAATCTGGCTTGTACTGGATAAAATATTTAAATAATTGGAACTAGAATAAAAGGAAATATGGTAATCTTAAAATAATCATCCTTAAATTTAGTATCCTATTGTTTATTAACTTTTACAAGGGAAAGGATTTTTCTTTTGACCTATTGGTCACTAAAAATTCAAGATAAAATGATTTTGGAAATTTCTAAGAATATTTAAAACTTCATTTTTTAAAGTTTGAGTAGATTTTTTTGGCACTGCCCTCCCGGCACCCTACGCCCCTCGCTCCTCAAGCTCTTGAATCGCCCCCTCTCCCTTCCAACCCATTTCATACACACAATACACAAACAAACCGAACCAGATGATAACAAAAACGAAGGAGGAAAAAAATGCCAGCAAAATGACTGCAATCTGTCGTCTCAACGTTGATGACATTTTGAGTGAATGAACCAACGAACGGGCCTACGCCGCACCCTCCTTATCAAACCATCAGCACACCCCTGGAAAAGTCGCCCCCCCCTTCCCTCGGGCGGCCCCGTTTTTTAACAAATTGGTGTGATCCCAGAGTGACGCGTCATATTCGCAGACACTTTAGCAGGACCCCAGGATCAGGAGGAGCAAAACAGGACAACACTGCAGAAAAATATTTTTTAATCACTAATGGAGTCGAGATGTCAATTACTATATTTATGTATTAATATTATGTCCACACTCTTTCTATTCTAGAAAGATATTTATATTTATATGTATGTATATATATATATATAGTTATAGTATGAATTTCATTTATTTATGATGTACCTAAGTGGTGCGTTGGGTAGAGTACTGGACTAATGTTTCGGTAAACAATTTTCAATAAATATATTTAATCAATATACAATATTTAGAATCCAGATTATTAGAAGTATAAAGTGGTAGCAAATTCACTGATATTTTCCCCCAGTGTAAAACTGAAGGGACGTCGGCTGATAGAGCGACAGCAGAGAAATTGCAAACGAGTTGAGTCGTTGAGCCAAAAAACCAAAACATACGCAGCATTTATAAGGCAGCCAACAATGAATGCCCCTCCGAGCCCCCTTTTTTCTACCCGCCCATGCCCATGCCCCTGCTGCTGCCCCCGAGGCCCGTTAGAGATTTCGGGGCAGGGGGTGTGGCATATTGTTAACGCCCACTCAACTCTATGCCATTTTGTATTGATGGCCTGTCTGCCGCACAGCTTTTATATAAAGCCTCCCAGAGATTCCGCTTTGATGTGGGCAGAGGGGGGGGGCGCTGCGGCTGTTTACGAGGGGCGGGGGTCGCAGCCTTTGGCATCGTATTTCGGTTTCAATTTTTTCTTTGTTTTTCCCCTGTTGTTCTGGTTGGGGTAAACAAATCACTAAACAAAAAGCTCACAATGCAGTTAAAGGCACCGCTGGAGATAAAGAAAGTGCGAAAAATCAGCGGCACGGTATCGGGTTTAAAATGGAGTTCACTTAAAGGAATATATATAGGAATGGCTTTAAAAAAAGGCAAGAGAATTTCTGGCATTTTTTGGAAGGGTCAAGTGTACAAATAGGAGAGATAAATTTATAAAAAATTAAATTTATGAATGTCTTTGATATATATGAAATAAGAATTTTACAAATTAAATATTAAATGGTTGTTAAGTAACTAAAATTATTATCAATCACTTATTTTATTCTATATATTATATTTTATTTATAACATTTTATATATTTTTAATATTATTACTTTGTCAGACAATTTATAGGTTTTTCTGGAAGCCAAAAAAATAAGTGATTTATTAATGTTCAACCTGAATTCTTGAATAATTTATAAATGAAATATAAAATGGTTGTTAAATAACTAAAATTACAAACAATTACTTATTTTATTCTATATATTATATTTTATTTATTACATTTTATATATTTTTAATATTATTACTTTGTCAGACAATATATAGGTTTTTCTAAAAGTCAAAAAATAAGTTACTTATTAATGTTCAACCTAATGTTTTGGATATTTCTTAAAAGTTTATTTTTTGTATTCCTATTTCAATCTTTGTCTAAAAATAGGGACCTAATAAAGACTATATATCTCCCCGCATCCCTCTTATAAACATATATTTTTGTATTAGAGTATATTTATCCTTTGAGCCAGATCATGTGGGTGTCTGGAAAAACAGGGCGCCTGTTTCCGTCAACACAACACTGAAGTGAAATTGCTGTAAATTTAATCCGCTCGCGTGTGCGTCTGTGCTTTGTGTGTCTGTCGTTGTCTCGCTCAGTGGCTCTGACTCTTTCTAACGCCCGCTCCCGCGCTCTTTCTGGCGCCCGTCTCCGTCGCTCTGCGGCAGGCTCCGACAATTTGCACGCGTAAAGAGCGCCATCTAGTGTCGTTTATGCGCACATTTGGCTCACATCAATTTGCGGTGCAGACATTAGCCTTTGCATTTTTTATTAAACGACGACCGCGCGGCATACGCGGCATACGCGGCGTATGCGTAATGTGGCTGCGCGATGTGTTGACGCTGCTGATGACTCTGACGATGCTCCGATTATCCGACGGGCGGCAAAAGGGCACAATATTAATTGTTGCACATGCCTCTCGTGCCTCGATTTTCTGTATGCTTACATAAGTACACATAGGCATGTACTTACAGTGGTCTCTCGGAAAGCCTGACCTGATCAAGAAATCTGGTTTTACTCTTGTTTTGTATCTTAATATCTTATTATTATTTATATCCCTTAAATGTTAAAATAAGTTAATGATTTCTTTGAATTAGAAATGTATATTAAATTTATAAAAGTTTGTAAGCACTTCATTAGGTTATATTTTTTCCTTATGATGATGTTAATATATCAAAAATATTTATGATTTTAATAGGTCAAAGAAATTAATAAGCAGAAATTACCTACTATCTAAAATATAATAAATAGATCTAAAATGTAATAAATATAATATAATTACTCCAATTATAATATTAATAAAATAAATATATCCCAAAACAAACTCCTTAGCTTTAAATAAACAATTATTTTAATTGTTCTGTATTTGACACATTTTTTTTCTCCCTAAAGTTGGTTACGCATTCTGCGGCTCACAAAAAATTAAATATTATTTACAGTTTAATACAACATATGGACCCTCAGCATATGGCAGACCACTGTGTCATCAGCATCCTTCTCCGTCGCATCTGTGATGCGTCTTTTTGTCTTTGATTAGCCGCAGACATTGGTGGGACGGCATCGGCAGACGGACTACTCCGAGCTCCGACCTCCGGACTCTGCACTGCGACTGAGTCCTCGACATGAAGTCAGCTCATTGGAGAAATTACATTTACATATTAAAATATGCCAAATGCAAAAGCCAGACACGGCCGGAGCCTTATTCAGGGGCATGGTGGCTCCTGGGGGGTGGGCCAGGAGGCCAGGGACTTCGCATAGCCCTTGGTCAATCGTCCAGCCATGTGGTTGGGGCCTTTGTTGTTGCCTCTGCCGTTGTTTATGCATAGGCCATATAGCACTATCTATCTGCCGGTACTCTTTGAACCGATATCGTCCTTTAGGAGGCGGCAAAATGTCTAGTCATGCATCTGGGCAAACGGCAAGGTAAACATGCAGGGAGCTTGTATTACAGTATACCGTATATGGTGCGATTAAACAGTTAAGACGGGATATTTAAAAGGATAATAATAGGGAAAACACTAAGACCCAAAGAAATAAAATAAAAGATAGTACAAGGCCACCATTTCCTAGTAATAAAATATATAAGAAAATATTTGATAAATTCAAGAAACTGGTAAGCTATTAAAAAATAGATATATAATTGTTCTCTTAATCAATTAAGAAATTATTTAATGGCATTACCCTAAAACAGGACCTACAAAGTATGGCAAGGAGACTTAAATATTCATCAATTGACCCTCGCCTATATTGCATTTACCCTCATGAACATTTTGCCTGTTTTGCTGCCGCTCTCGACTATTGCGCATATTATGCAAAATTGTTTATGCAAATATTGCAAAAAAGAATTAATTTATTTGACTTGCATGCTAATTTACGAGCCAATAAATGCAGGCGACACAGGGAGGACGATGACGCCGCTACACCGACCATGGGGCTATTGTTAATTTATTGGTATTTCCCCTGATTGCTGGCCAGTTCGGTGGTGCCCCTTGTTTTCGGGGACAACCACCGGCTTGTGTGTAGATACACACATTTTAAATTTAAGTCCTGCGAACCGTGAGCCATGCAGGGGAACACACTGAAATATACTGTAGAAAATTATAACGCATTGGCCCCGAAAAATCAACAGCTGCCGTCCCACAAAAACCAAACAAACTGCATGTCCGCAGCCCCTTCCCTGCAAATTCTAACTCAGTTGGCTGACCGAACGTCTAAACGGCATTGACCGCATAAGAGAGGAGGAATCAAAGGGGAAAGAGGACCGTAAGGCAGGGGGAGAGCGGCGAGCTACCAATTTAAAAATTTCCACAGCCGCCAAAAAATCAAAGTTGAGAAGCAGCCAAGCGTTTGACGGCGTTCCGTAGGCGGTCAACCCATGGGCGGGGCTTTCGAGGCAGCGGCCAAAAATCAACATCCAACGAACCATCCCTCGCCGGCCATGAAATGCGGTTTTCGAGCCGAACCGCCATTCGAAATTAAAACGAGGCTGCAAACCGTAGTTTAGCACTACAAGGGACATTGTTGAAAAGTCCACTTGAAATGGGTTAGCAAATCGGTTTCGAAACCTGTTGAGATTCACTTCAGACAGCTTGAGATGCTGACAGGGGGCTTTCAAATAAATCGTTTCAGATAAATATTATTTTAGGGAAATTTATTAATATCCGCTATTCAATGAAGCTTTTTTAACAACTTATAAAATATAAATATAACAAAGAAAAATATATAAAATAAATACGCAAGAAAGGAGTCTTAGAACTCCCTTTGTTAATATTTTTATTTAAATTATTTTTGTACTAGTTGTGTGGCTCAATTTCAACACCATCTGATATTGAACAGGTAAATAAATAAATATTTTTGTAATCAATTTTTATTCACCATTTTCCAGCATATCGCGGGGACACTGAACCGCGTCCCAAATGAAGTAAAACTTAATTACAGAGAATTTATATATATCCTAAATCGCGCCTGCGGTTTTTGGCCTAACTGCTTCTATCGCTGGCCATAAAATGTGCATGTGCCACGCCCCCCGTTCACACTCCTCAGCAGCCGCCCCTATCCGCGGTCCTCTATTCAGCAAATTGTTTACAATTGTCAAACAGGCTGGCCACGGTTTTTGCGGTCAGCGCAGCTTTTAATAAGGTGAAAAATGGCGAGCACAAATGTCGCCGGGGCTCACTGCCTGCGACCCTCTCCCCTTCGGCTGTCCCTTTCACACGCCATCTTTCGACGGCGGTTTTTGTTTAATGCTGCATAATTTTAGGCGTTAAAAAAACAGCTGCAAAGGCAACAGCAGCAGCGGTAGTGGCAGTGGGAACAACAACAACGACCGCCAGGACAACAACAGCTAAATAAAATTGCCGGTGTTTGTGCTTTCGTAACGCCCTCATCAAATATTCAAACGGTAGCCGGGTTGCGTCCCTGCCAAGCTCACAAACAAAGGGACATGCACTGGGAGAAAATACACCAGAAGAATGTCCAATAAATTGTAGATTTCGTTTGGAGTTAAGGCCTTACTTATAAGTAGTTCATTATAAGATTATACAACATCTTAAAGAACTTTCTTATCTTAAGAATATTTCTTAGATAATTTAAAAATCAATTAAATGGTAATTAATATATTTTTCCTGTGCACTACACACACCACTAGCGAATGGGCGGGTAAAAAAAACGGCGTCAACAAAAGCCATCATAACAATTAATTTTGAAAACACGTGTAGATTGCTTTTTGCGGTTAGCAGCAGGACATTCTCGGCCAGAGGAAGAAGGGCAGGAGCCAAAGGACTAAAAATGCCAACGCCGCGACATCTCGACCCTCGCATGGGTGGGCAATCATAAAACACTTTAAGCATGTCTTCCTGCTAGTTTATTAGTGTAGAACCCCTTTTGCTGTCCGGCCAGACCGCCTCTCAATCCTCTTAATTCAATGTCACCGGAAGTGTCCACTTTCTGATGCTCTTCTCCTGCTTTTCGGCCATTTTGTGGGTTAGGTCTTGGAATTGAATTGAAGTTCTGAGAAATCCCAGAGAAATCCTCGGGCAATCTATTCTTAAGCGTCTATTGGAAAGGTTGGTTGCCTTTGCAGTGGTTAATTAACAAACAAGTCCCAGAGCCATATTCTAGGCATCGGTTAGCCTAATTGGAATAACATTTCCACTAATGGTTTTCTGAGAATAATTAAGAATATATACATCTTGGACATTAATTTTGTTGTAAGTATCGATAGATGTGGCATGTTGCTTTAAGATATTGCATTAAATATTAAAAGCATTTGCTTTTTGAAATAGATCTAATCTAAGAGGAGGAAATACTTGCAAGGACATTTAAAATTATATTATATTATATTTTCTAGTCTCTTTATGAGTTAACTAATCAGTAAAAACTTAAGATAGTAGTACATTTTGTAGAGTGTTTAATCTTCTCCTTCAGTTATCCGTTGTATAATAATATTTTTCCAACTTGTATCGTTAAAACGACCAGCTCGGACCGCCCGTGGCCGGACGTCTGCGATTTCTGTCGGTTTGAAAAACGCTCCAGTGGGTTTCCCGCTCTGCCGTTGACGTCTGGTCATGGCATCGATGACTCCTACATTCAGATTTATTATAATTTGGCCTGCTGCCCCGTCGCTTGGCTTTTTCTATGTTTGCTGAATAATTAATGCGTGTTGTTCTTTCTGCACATTCACTCGGCTTTGGCTAAATAATTTTTCGGCACATATTACAGCCTATTGAAATAATTTACATAACATGGCCAAAGGATATGGAATGGACAAACAGCATATGCCCGCAGACAGACGCACCAGACGGACCAGACGTCCCACAAGGGGCCACAAATGCCAGACAGACGCTCCGTTTCTCTGGCCTCGGTCTCGGCCTCGGCCTCGGTCCCAGTCGCAGTCCCAATCCCAGTCCCCGGCTCAGCCAGCTGCTTGAGGCATTCCGGTGGAGGCCACAAAGTCAACGGCTACGTATAATTTATATGCAAATACACACGGTCCAAGTCCGTGCATACAAGCCACCGCACACACACAGAAACAAAACAAGGAGGAAGGCTTTAATGGAAAGAGCCGAGATTCAAATACCCAGGATGTACCCTATTTATATTTCTCCACAGAAGATATCCTTGAGAAAAACCCTTAGATACATAAAGAACTTGCAACAGATAAGCTTAACTATCGTTTAATGGTTATGCCTCCAATTTTTATGTTTTATTTATTTCAAAAATGTACTTGATGTATTGAACGGTTGATGATCTCATTACACCATTCAGCAATGAGAACTCCCCAAGTACTTCTCAAGTACAGGGTACATAAAGGAGCCGGGAATGGGTTGAGGTATAAGAAGGAGTCGCCCAACTATGACTGCGAATGTCTATTAAAATTTATTCGAGCGTAAGTACTGGCAAGCGAGAACTGAAAGCTGAAATCATGTTTGGCTCACTCTTACAGAAATGGAAAATATATGCAAAACCAGGTGGAGAGCCGGGAGCCGGGGGCAGCTAAATGCTAAATAATCAAATGTACGCAGGTAAGGCCAGGTACATGCAGTAAAAGAAGGTCGACAACAAGCCAAAGGAATATGCGTGGGGAGCTTCAAACATTTCTAATTGAGATAAAAGGGAGATGTAAATAAATCTCAGGTTGGCCTTAAGGATTGCTAATTAAGTTTCTGGATTGGAATAATTCCAATTTAAAGATACAACTGTATAATCCTTATAGTTTTAATTGAAATGTAAACCTTTGGCGATTTCCATTTCATAAGGCATATAATAGTTATGAAGAATTGATTTTAAAATATAAAAAAATAAGTCTTACGTATTGTTTTATACCTTAACCCTTTGGAACACTTTAATTAACCCACTTTATGGCAAAAGCCAACCACAACAAAGTGTTGTTGCTCTCCGGCCAAGGCGAGTTAGGTGCTAAACAGCGCATGGCGAGGCCCAGTTGAATTCAGCTCATCCCAGCTCTCAGCTCCGGGCTTAGAGGCGACTGCAGCGGAATGGCAACTACCACACAGCAAGAAAAGTCCCACAATTTGTTCGCTAACATTATTTAATTCCACATATGGGCCCTTTTTGTGACATGCCCAGGAGAGATTCCTTAGCTTACTTCAGAGCCACTTTCTAATAATCCTGAGACGGTTTATTTTTAAGTCTGACTTGTCCAAAAAATTAAGTCAAAAAAATCGCCGACTCAAAAATGCGTATATTTGAGAGCTTCTCGAGAGCATAACTTGGCCAAAAATTAAATGATAGCCAAATGCCATATATTTTCCGATTCGGCGTTAAAATTACAATTATTTAATAATAAAATACATAAGAAAATTAGAAATAAAATTTTTGCCAATTTTTCAAAATTTGATAAGGGGTTACATCATTAAAATTGTCAAAAATTGGCTAAAAATTTATTGTTCTTAATTTTCAAACTAAATATGCAGATTAATAAACAAAATAAAAACTAAAATGGAAAAGCTTTCCGATTTGAAATTAAGGCTGTTTTGGCCAAGTTATGGTTATTTTGCATTTTGATTTGCCAAAAAATTAGGATATAAAAATGCCGATTTCAGAGCCGAACTATCCGCATTCTTAAGGTCTTCTGGAGAGCATAATTTGGCCCATAATGGAATGTCAGCCAACTGCCGTTTATTGGGTTTCAGATACTAGGCGAACAGAGGATACTAGGCAGCAGCCGGCAGTTTGTTGAAATCTTAAGACCCTAAAAAGCATGCTGCATTATTGTGCTGACAGAAGTATGCTACAAAATATTACAAAACCACTGAATAGGGTTTCCGGCAACTGATGTTTCCGGTTGGCCGAAGAGTACAGCGGCCATTTCAGAAATTATTATACAAACTGCCAGGGTAGAAAAATACCGATTCAAAGACCCAAAAATGCGCGTTTAATTATTTAATAATAAAATATAGAATACAAAATATGTGTTATTATTTAAGGACCCAAATATCCGCATACTTGAGGTCTTCTGGAGAGCATAACTTAGCCAAAAATGGAATGACAGCCAAATGCCGTATATTTTCCGATTCGCCGTTAAAATTCCTATTATTTAACTATAAAATACCTAAGAAAATTAGGAATAAAATTTTTGCCAATTTTTCAAAATTTGATAAGGGGTTACATCATTAAAATTGTCAAAAATTGACAAAAAATTTATTTTGTTGTATTTCCAAACTAAGTATGCAGATTAATTAACCCAATAAAAACTAACATGGAAAAGCTTTCCGAATTGAAATTAAGGCAGTTTTGACTGAGTTATGGTTATTTTAAGGTCTGGCTTGTCCAAAAAATTATTTTATTAAATTGCCGACTCAATAATGCGAATATTTGTGGGCTTCTAGAGATCATAATTTGACAAAAATTAAATGATAGCCGAACTAAATATGCAGATTAATTAACAAAATAAAAACTAACACAAAACCGCTTTCCGACGCTGCTTTTTTTTCTCTGTGCAGGTATATATATTTGCATGAACATCTCCACGTTTTTGTTCGCCTGTCTGGGGGGCTGGGGGAGGAACACGAGCTGGACAGCCGTGGATGGCTGGGGATACAACTTTGTAAGTAGTTTAATTAAATTAATAAAACTTAAAGCCCGGCAAAGAGAGGGCATCACGGTGTGCTCCGGCAAACCCCTGACAGGCTGAAGGCGTGGATAAGGCGCGAGTCCTTCAAAAGTCGCGCAGGACACACGCAGGAAAGCTAGCTTGGGGGCGGGCAGGCGGAAAGCGGAAGAATCACGAGGAAGGACAGCTGAAGACGGCAAACAAATGCAAGCAATGACGGGTAAAGTGCTCGTTGCGTATTTTAATTTGGTTTAAAAACATTGTTTCGCACAAATCCCTCAACTGTACGTCATTCCACCTCTGACGTCACGTCACATCGTTGAGTAACTTTTCAGGCTGTCCACCTCGTCCTCACACCGAGTGAGTCCTGTTTGGTACCCTTGTAAGGGGAATTGTGTTCTTCCAAGGAAGTCGCAAGCAGCAGTCAGTAGGTATTTCTGGTTAGGGTTATTCCTGATACTTTTAGGGACTTAAAAGTTATAGTTTTAGTGTCTTGAGTTACTCATATTAATAGTAATATTTGTAGATATTCCTATTTACAATTTAAAGGCCAATATTTTTGGCAGAAAGCAGAGAATACTTTCTACCTTAAAAATATTAAGTATTTTAGAAATTAAATAAATTAAATACTCGCAAGCCTTTCTATTCCCTTTAAGTTAATGTGGCTTTGAGACACGTTATTATATATTCTATTATATTATATATATTATATTGTAAACCCAATCTAGATAAAATCTCTGTAAGGGTATAATAAGCTTCGTGAGCCGTATATATTCACGACTCCTTGTTCCTTTTATGTGTTTGTCTTTTTGTGTGTGTATTGTGACAGCAGCGTAAAAACCGCGTTGACAGCCCGGCGAGGGAAATGGGAATTGGGCGTGAGGAAAACCTAAGGGCGACGGGGCATGGAAGTGCGGGTAGGTGGCAGGAGGGGGGAGGGGGCACTGAGTGCGGCCCCAACTGCAAATGTAAGAAATGTAAATTGTGCAGCTTTTGGCGTGCACTTTATTCGTTCTTGTTGCATTCACGTGCAAAAATGTTCATGAGCTCGAACAAACCCCAAACAAAAGATGACAACGACGGGTCTAAGGGGGGCGGGGTGGTTCCAGGACTCTGGCCGCTCCTCCATAATGAACTCAAAAACCAACTCATAATTAAACGGGGAGTTATGCGACATGGACCAACGGTCGGTGCCCGGGGTCATAGGGCCATGGCTGAGGCCATGGAGAGTATTTTTCCTGCCCTTGCAGCCGAAAAGTCTCGTAAATACTAGAGATACGGAAAAGCTGGGAAATTGTTGTTTGCTTTATGCAGCCACAGAGAAGATTGACTGGAACGATCCCAGAAGCAATATGTTTTTTGGGCTGGCTGTATCTAAAATGATTGTCCAGTGAGTTGGCACTAATGGTGGCCCCTAGCTAATCTGGAGGAGTTTTAAGTCAAATAGATACTTGAGGCTTGAAGATAAATGAGGAATGAAAATGAAATTAAAGAGAACCCTATTAAATAAATGATATAGATAAAGACTCAGCTCTTAAATATGTTATATTTATGTCGATACTCAAATTAGCCTTTAATATAAGTTGAAAAAGAATCAATACTGATAAACAATTTCTAAAAAAACAGCCAAATAAAGTTAATTTATAAATGGATTAACTAACATGGTCGTTCTCCATCTTCCCCAATTTAATGCCAATTTTCATCATCCTCACTTAGCATTTAGTAAATATCTGGCGCTGGCTCTGGCGGATTTTATGCCAATTTAGTCCTTTATATTCTGGTCATCTAGGAAGCCCTAACCAACCCACTTGGTTACTGGCACTTCACCAAAAAATCCAGCAAGCCGGCAAGCGCCTAACAAGCGAATCCACTTAAGTTACCAAGGCCAATCCCCCAGAATTCGAATTCGAGATGAGCGCTCTCTCTTCAAATAAGTACAACAGCCTGGCGTAAAATGTGGCAATGGAAAACTCTGAGGGAACACAAAAGCTTTTCTCTCGCCTTTTTCCATACCATTTCAGTGTGTTTTTTTTTTATTATTTGTGCGACCTCATTTCACGGCAAAAGGCGCCAAGAAGAACTTTCCCCATGCCACAAAACGCAACTCATTAAAAAGATCACCGCACAGGGCGGGCAACCAACGCGACCGACGGAACCGGCAAGGACCTGCAGAGAAAGGAGCTACGGTGACGCCGCCTCCGAACAATCGAACAATATCAACGCGCCACGGCAATCCGCAGCTCAAAAAGAGCAAAGAATTGTTAAGAAAAAATTTCTATCAAAATGGAAATACTCTTCTGGCTTGGGAGAATTTAGAAAGCATTTTAAAAATTATTCTACAAGTATCAATCAAGGTAATCTATGCTAAGAAGCTTCTGAAACATATAACCTATCTCTTTATTATTAAATCTTTGACTTCTGAATTAAATATAAAGGCATACAATTCAAGATCTTAACTAGTTTCTTAATAATAATATTTTAAAATTAAATAACTTTCCCTGAGAGCTGAAGAACCTTGCAAGATTCCAACTTTGCCGCTCTAACTTCTAGGGTATTCAAAACTGGCGCAAAGTCACAGACAAAGGGCCACAAGCCAAAAAGGGGGCAGGGCATCGAGGGACAGGACACACTGCCACCCACATAGAAAAAATTAGGGCACTTACGCGTGTTGGCGTAAAAAAGCAGCAAACTTTTCCTCAACCAACCGACCATCCACCCAGCCAGGCAGCACTTTCCACGCCGCGCAGCTCTTGAACGTGGCAAGTTTTAAGCAAATGTCAGCCAGCCCGATGATGACCCTACTTTTTTGAAAATGTGTCAGAGCTACAAGTGAAGAGCAACTGTTGCAAGGACCCCTCCCGCCGATGGGGGCCGGATCGCTCGTCTGGTTGCTGCTGTTGCATAAATATTCAAAGCTCTTACATGGCTGCAGGCTGGCTAAAAATGTGCAACAGCGAAGGGGGGAGGAGGCCTTCTGGGGGCCGTGGGTTGGCTGGTGATGAGTGGGCTTAGTGGCGAGGTTGGATGATGACGATGATGACTGCATAGTCAACTCTGACCCCCACCCACAGGCTACTTGTTAAGAGGGTTGCCTGGCAAATAGATCATTTAGACTAATTGAAAAAATACAGTCTATAAAAGCAAATGAAAAAGAGCGGAAGCTCTTTGCTAATTTAGAATACATTCGAGAGTGTAGCGTTTAAATTGGGTCATATATAAATAAGGGAGAATTGAGTTAAGTCATTCTATAGACTAGAAAAAAGGTAATCCTTTCTATTATTAAATAAAAAATAGTATAAGCTTGGAGTAAATTAAAAAGGTGCCTTAAAGTATGTCAAATTCTTGGTAAAATTGTAATGTAATTATATGTAATGTTTAGTAAATGCTGTAATTAATAAATACAACTTAAGCTCCCTGTTATGAGTAGTATTACTTTGTAACGACCCTCGCTAAGCCCTGGCGTAAAATAGAGGTCCTGTGTACGCGTTCTGGCAATATAAAAACGCAACAGCGGCGGCAACTACAACTATCGCGGAGGACGAGGAACAAACACCAGGAGCGGCGTGGCGGGGTGTCCGGGTGACAGAGAGAGAGAGCTCTAATAACAAGCTGCGGCGGCAAAGGACGAAACGACCGTGGGACAGGACGACAGACGACGGGACTCGCAGGACTGACAGCCTTTGCCGTCTGTCCGCTGGCTCTGTCAGGAGCAACTGTCAACGAGCTGGCAACCACTTAAAGCCTTCAAAATGGCGCAAGTTTAAATTAAAAATTTTTGAAGTACACAACGCCGACACCCAGTAGCCACCAAGTGGCAGCGCAACAGCAACACCCAACAGCACAGCACAGCACAGCAGCAACATTGCCGCGGCAACAGCAACACATCACAGCAGCAACATCGAGGCTTCGGCGGCGGCTTTTTCGGATACAAGGCAAAACTTTCATGTAATTTCACGTTGGAAAATGCACTGAGCCTACAACTTATCTCAGAGATGCAAAAACATCTTAAAATAAGACACTATCCCTAAGAGATTTCAAGAAAAATAAGGCCCTACACCTTTTGTATCACATAATTCCATCGAAAAAGATTCAATTTCTTAGTTAGATTATATAATATTCAGCTTTTATCTGGTTTTTAAGTGTACGAGGGGCTGGAGGATTTGGGGTGCAGATCTGCCGCAAGTGCATTTGTGAAAAACTTTAACGATTTAGGCTCAACATGTTGGCGAAACAACAGCAGCAACAACCAGAGCAATTGTTTCAGCTTGCAACACATTTTATGATGGCATTTTCCCCGCTTTTTTATTGTTGTTGCCGCCGCTCGCTCCTGTCGCTTGTTGTCCTTGGACGGCACTTTTAGTGCCACATTGCTGGGAACCGCATTGACAAAAAGTTTACATCTTTTGGCAGTCTCGCGACCCGCACAAGAAGCAAATGTGATCTATGCTTTTTGCCTCATCCTCGTTCTCGTCCTCGTCCTGGTCCTCGTCCCGCTGCCTCAACATTTTTCCCAAGGACGGCGGCTAAAAACAAACTGGAAAATTTCAAATTCAAGCCGCAGCCGCAGAAAACAGGCTGCACATGCGTTCCCCAAGCTCCACATCTTGGATGGCAACTTTACCATTGCAGCGTCGAAACTTTGTCTTTTGTGGCAGCTTGGAGGGGAGCACTCAGGAAAATAGTTTCGGCTTTAAGTAGGTTTAAAAACATTTTTAATAATTTAATTTTTAAGCTAAAAACTCCCAAAAAGAAATAATTATTCAGGTGAGTCCTTTCAAATAACATAAATATATATCTAAACAATTAACCACAATATTTCACTACTTTGAAGTATTCCTCCACCAAATTCTTAGCTTATAAATCATTGAACATTTTTTAATTAAATATTTAGACCCTATAAGTATTTCTTTAAGTGCTCAGCAGAGGCACTGAGGGTATGGGTAGTTATGTGAGAGGTGGAGGTCTCAGGTCTTTATGCCACCGCAAGTTTTTACTGCACTTTCTGAACTAACCCGAACGACCCCAAAATGATGAAAGGAGCGGGAGAAAGGCGGCGGAATGGTTGCAGCAGCGGCTAAGGATAAGTAACAACAACAAGGCGGTCAATTCAAATTTTCCCCCGCCTCCAGCAATCCTTCTCCGCCACCGTTTCTCCACTTTCTTCCCCCTGCTTTCACCAGCTTTCTCTCTGCTCCACCGCTGACACACTCGGGGGCTTTTGTGGCAAAGATTTTCGAGCCGGCAAACTCGCAACTGTCGGAGGAATCACAGTTTATGAATTTACTGGCCACATGGCTAAGCACAAAGCACACAGCAAAGCAGAAAACCAGCAACCAGTTACCAGTTACCAGCAGGCAGCAGGCAGAAGGCAGAAGGCAGCAATGCAGTAGTTTCCAAAGCCTAAATTGCAAAATGAGTTTCAGGACTCAGGCTGCACATAATTTTAGGGAGGCATAAAAACAAAAGCAAGCTGGAAATGCTTCCTTACTTTTAACTAGCGCAAAAGGCTTAAGTATTATTATTAAAAGTCAGGGAACTGAACTCTCTCAAGCACACCATAGCTGTATCTAAACCTATCCAATAAGCCTTCAAACTTTGTACGAGATTTATGTGTATATATCCATAGTCCAGCCAGTGAGCCTTCTATAAAACTTTGAACTCATCAAGGGCTTATAAAATCGACAAAAATCAAGACCCAACAATAGACCCGTGGCAACGAAATTTACTTTACAGGGTTAAATATTTAATATAGGGACTTGGGGCTGAACAATCGGCTAGCCGCATGTTTGGTCAACAGCCTCGCCGGACAATATCTAGACGTGTGTGTATATGGCAAACTTCAATCGTCGAGTTCAAGGCAAACAATCGAAAGACACATATCAAACTAACATAATGCGTGGAGCGCAGTCTCTCATTGCTCCGTCCTTAGGAGGTGGATGCTCCTCATCCACGTCCACATCCACATCCACGTCGTCGTCGTCGTCGTCATCATCTCTGGAAATTCTCCCTGGCAGGAGTGTAAACAAAGGCCAAACAGCAGGCACTGATAGGCACACATGCTGGCACACAAGGTACACAGAAAATTTGTTTTAGAGACACAACTCTCCAAAGCAGAAAGCCAAAGCATTAGCGTCCATCTCCTCCGACCGACACTCCGCCACTCCGCCACTCACCCCAATTTAAAGTCCTCCATCGCAAAACTTTATGAACTTTCCGTCGGCTGAGATAGAGGGCCCTAAAAAAGGTAACAAGCAAAACAGAAAACAGACCAGAGCCCCAGAGAGATCTGCCGTCTTTCTCGCCATTTCTCCGGAAGTCGCAGGACGCAACTCTTTGCCGAAGAGCAGTTGAGAAATTTGCAACACCTGGCAAAAGTTTTTAATTATATTAGGGAACAAACTATATATAGGAGGGGACATTTTTGGCATCCCAGCTGTCGGCTAACACGGAGAGAATTTCAAAGAATTTTCTAAATATTCTATGGATATAAGGATAATATCTTACGATTTCTATAAGCTACATCTGCTGCCTACTTTAAGACTTGTCTCTAATAAAATATATTCTCATAAATAGCTTCTCATACCGTAAATACTTCCAAATAATATTCCCAATTTATAGCATATTTTTCTACCATGTACCTGCTACAATGGGCGCTGAGACTGGGCGTGGCATTGTCGTCTCAGGCAAATTAATTGACACGAATTGATGGGTTTCAATGTCAGAAAGTCCAGGGCAGACCGGTGTGAGCGAGCAGAAGAGCAAACTTTTTTGATAACTTTTACCTACAATTTGACAGGCACAGGGGGCAACGCTGCGTATACGTTATGCACCTAGACAAGGCTAGACCAATTTGAGGACGACGCCTTTAATTGGCGTAATTTTGTCATCGATTTAATTAAATGCCCATACAATGATCCACCGCCCCTCCATCCACTCGTCCGTCCGTCGCACCCCCGGAAGCATCAGCAAACGGAAGTTGGAATGAAGAAGAAGAGCGAAAAGGGAAGTGGATGTGGATGTGGATGTGGCTGTGCGACGGCTCGAGGCGAGAAGTTTGTTTGCAAAGAACTCTTGTGGTTTCCATTGCCTGTTGTTAAACAATTGATTTCTCAATAAATCGTGCATTGCACTGCAGCCGTTCCGAGAAGTAGACCGAAAGGGCTCGATTGATTGAGCGGAGTGGCAGGAAGTGGGGGCAGGGTGGGTCCATGGCGAGCCCCATCAAGCAAAAACAATTAATTACAAATAGCATGTTGACTCGCAAACAAAAAAGGAGTAGAATATTTGCCAGGGAGCGGAAATGGGCACAAGAGTGGCTGCGATCTGATATAAGAACAGTGGGGCGGACTTAGGGATATATAATAATAATATAATATATATAAAATTATAAAAGGGATCACAAATTAATTCAGATCTTAGTACATATAGCTAAGAATGGACTGAGGACTTAAAAATATTAAGGGGAGACTATGCTGATGGTAATTTATACAAAATTAACCAGTCTTTAAGTCTCCTGTTTTAAGCATAAAATGAAGAAAGTCTTCGCAAACTTTCTCTAACACATTCAGTTCACACACTCGTCTGGAAAGTTCATTCATTTCAATTGGGTTCACTGAAGTTCACGTCCCACATCCATCAATTAATTGGACACATTTTGCATGACCTCGGAGCCACTGTCCTCAGGGGGCAGGTAAGGTAAGGAAGGACTGTTTCTGAAACTGGCGACAATGTGAGAGGCAGTTGAAACAAAAGTCTAAATAAACTGCACTCGCAGGCACGTAGCCAGGACATTCAGCCTTCGATGGGATGACTGACTAAGTGACTGAAATGACTGGCAGACAGGACAAAGTCATGCTGGCAGGGGGCTCACGACTCCTGGCTAGACAATAAACAATTCCGAATCCTTTTAATGCCAATAATGATAAACAAATTCAGCAGGAGCTGAAGTGAGAGCGCTCAGTCGTTCCTTCGACGTGAAAGGCAAACAAAAACAGAAGCTGATTCAGACGCAGAATCACACCGAAAAAAAGAGATTAATGATCGCACTGATATTGAAAGTCAATATAATCTATGCAGGTATTTAATTAATATTGATTTATCATTGGCTGAATAATAAACAACCAATACTATTTTCAGATATATGTCGCTTGTTATTTCGAAATATATTTGCTTTTAATAATCCATTGAATATATTAATGCTTTTGTAAATGCCAATATTTGTTAAACTTTAAAAGCCACTTCCTTCTGCTGGTTTTGTTCTCTGTTCGACCAAAAACAGTCGAAATGAAAACGGACTGAATGAGCGAATCGAGGGAGTAGTCGAGTGTTTGAGTAACTGCTGCGGGGAGAAAGACTGGAACACAATGCATCAATATAACACAAAAGTCCTTCAAACAGATTGCTTGCACTGGGTGGAGCCCGTCTCATCAACTTAATTTAATCAGACACTCGGTATACGAAAAATGCAGCAAAGAGCAGCTCCAACCCCAGGCCCCTTCCAAGGCCACTGCCAACCCCTATCCAGCCACCCCTTCCAACTCTCCTATATGCCTACGCATGGAGTTACAAAGCGTACCAGACCCAGGGAGTTGGGGCGAAAAATACACAAATAAAAATTGCAATTAATCAATTAATGGAAGTAAGAATAAATTGTAATAATATTATAAAATAAAGACTTTCACTGGATTACATTCTATGAAAAATAAGAATACATAATCTATTAATATGAATAATATACATAAATGTTTAGAACTGAATAATATTTTTGTGAAAACCAAGTGAGTAAAGATAAAATGTATATTCTAGAATAAGTGATATTATTGTTTATTGTTTTAAATATCACTAAGCTCCTGAAATGGAACTTCTTAGCTAAGTAATTTTATATATCATTTTGGTAAGTGTGAAATTAGTAAAGAGAGGGAAAATCTGGTGACGGAAGAGCTGGACTGTCTCCTACGCTTTTGCTTTTTCGATACCCTAAATAAGGGGTATATAAGTCATAATAAATGAAGTCTAAGATGCCAATAAAATAACTAAAGTAATAAATAATCAAAACTATAAAAATTACGGTAAACCTTAAACACAACTTTATTTTATATGATTTATAGTTCAAGGTTAAAGTACTCAAAACACAAAAAAATATCACTTTTAATATCCAGAAATCACAGCATACGACAAAGAGCATCCTTTAAACCACTCTCACCGATGGTTAATCTCCATTTCTTGGTACCATCTCGTTCCGCTCGTCAAGTATTCCAGCAATTTTCCAATTGAAATCATTAAGCAATTTGCATTCCACTTGAAAATTGCGTTAAAATAACAACAGTTTACAGCCAGGACCCGCCGGATAGGCGAGTTGGGACTATGTCCTGTTGTGCCATTCAGCCGGGCGGCCAGTCAGTCGCCTGCCAGGGAGGGGGGGAGAGCCAGTCAGAAAAGGCCAGGACAATGCGTAGCACATTTCAATTGCTCGCAAAAAAATGTTTGGACTGTGCCTTTGTTGGCCGCAAATTGAGCGACCAGGCCAGACTTTGAAGCAACAAAGTTTAATTACGTGGGTCCGGCAGCGGCGGCAGGGCTGGAACAATAAGAGAGAAATTTGTTTACTTTTGAATGCAGCAAATGCGAAATATTGTGCAAATAATGTGTAGACATGGTGGGCACGGGGAATTCGCTTATTAAAAATGCAAAAATCTCCTGGATGTTCTTTCAATTGCGAAAGATCGGAGCCGGGTGGGGGAGGAAACTTCAAAAGAGACAATATGGGGAACTCGGTCCTTTGTTAAAGGACATTAAATTGGCTCGCAAAATATTAATAAGCGGGCTTGAAAAGGTAATGAGATATAAATTTTAAAGTATGTACATATGTTTGCTTATTATCATCTATTAATATGCTTTAGTGACACAAGAAGATTTATATATCTTGATTTTTCCCATAAAAATAATTTTAAAAATACCACACTAATTGTAACTTAAATTCCACCTGATTAACATTTTAGGATATAATATTTAGCAGTTTTCCTGAACCTCCCCATTGACCCCAAACTGTGATTAACTTCCAATACGATGTTATCCCTTCAACTAATTGATTGTCCCCCATTCCGGCCTGAACTCAATTACCAAGTAGCCTTTATAATGCATATGCTGGCCAGAAGAGAATATCCTGGGAAAGAGCTGAGAGCCTTCAGTCCATCATCAAAATTAATCAACATCGACTGAGGCCCAAGTCCTTGTTCGCCGAACAGAATTCCATTTAGGCAGACCACTTACTGGAGAAGATATTATTAGAGTACCTGGAGCTTAGGCAGCATCTGTAGCATCATCAGCTCAACTCTTTGACTGCCAAACTATGCATAACTAAGCTGGTGCAGGGCGAATCGGGGTCACCCACTATATCATACTGCCCGAATAAGCCACCCGCCCACACAATCGGGCGGCACTCCGGTTCTCTGTGCATTTCCAATCGAACTACTCTGCAATTCATCAACTGTCAAATCCCATTTAATTTTAGATTATAGCAAATAATTATAGGGACAAGTGCTGTCCAGCCACACAATGCACTGGGAAAACATATTCTTACTTTGCTTAAAAATTAAATGAAAATACCAAAAGGATTGTTCCCAAGCAAGTTCTTCGTTTGGCTGTTTCTGGTTTTAATACTCTTTTAAATTACTCAGTTTTAGGTTGAAACTCACTTGGAATACTTGATAGATTACTCAAATTTTTCCAGTGCACCCACATACACCGAACCCCTGTTGTGGACAGGGCCAGGTGAGTTGGTCCATGCCCTATCGGGCACTTATCTCCCATGACAATAACAACAACAACAGACGATGCAAGCACTCAAAAGCCACTTGGCTTGACCAATACAGAGGCTACCTTCCCGGGCCACCCAACTCCATCCATCATCCATTATCCTTCCCCGAAATGGCAGTCAAGGTTGCAATTGTTGCCTGCTCCTGGCCGTCTTCCAAATCGGGTAGGCGATTTGCCTGGACAATGGGATGGATTAATAGGCAGAATCCAGTTAAATGAAATAGTAACAGTGTAATTTATAACAACTGCATGACACAGACAGGATTTTCATTAAATAAAACATTATTTGAAGCTTTGCAAAAGACATAGCCATCCTAACAAATTTAGAAAAATTATTAAACCTCTCTAGACAGCATAAACTAGCATGCAATTGAAAAGCCTTTAATACATTCTTTCAACTCCTTGTAAATATTAAAAATATATACCAAAACAGAGCTTTCTTTTCAGGGCTCCTTACCTGGTGTTCCACTGTTCCACAGCCTCAGGAGACAACAATGTACCAATTTGCTGGGCTCACTGATGCTCAAAAGGAGGGGTTTGCCATGGGTATTCCACCTCCAGGCTCGGTTCCTGAATTGTGCTGAGTGCAGCGGATATTCCAAGAGCAGAAAGCTGCATCATCGTCCAGCCATCCAGCCATCCAGCCATCCAGCCGACCAACCTGCCCACCGACCAGCAAACAAACAAACAAACAAACTTTTGTCCAGGCGATTGAAAATTGCTGTGGCATGCTAACAAAACACTTGGCCAGACCCCCAGTTTGGCCAGTACATCCTCTTCTAGGGCGGCACCTGCTCTTGGCCAAAAGCCCACTGCCCGGCCGACTACCAGGCCGCCCGTCTAGATTTATTTACATTTGAATTTTTGAACAAGTTGATGAAATTTCCGCACACAGCCAGAAAAACTATGACCGTCTGCATCTGTGTTTTGGCCCTGGCTCCTCCTGGGTCTGATCTGGGCCCGGTGCGGATCCCGAAAAATCAACAACCAACCATCAATAAAGGTGGCGAATTGCTTTTGTGGCGGCCTTTTGTGTGCATATAATTAAAAATGCTGCAAAAACTACCTCGGTAGGTAAACACAATGAGGGCGGGATGGAGATGGGGGCAGACAGAGAGACAGGCAGTCATGGGGGAGCTTCCGGGGGAGCTGAGCAAACAGACAAAGCCGGCAAATGCAGACGGGTTTGCAGTTCACAGTTCGCAGTTGCCAGTTTCGCCAAGTGCTTGCTTAAAAAATTTGTTTGGCCATTAGAAATATTCATGGCTGAAAATTATTCAATTAAAGTTCTCGCCGCCGACACAGGCTCCTCGGCAAGTTAAACACAGACAGTCAAATACATAATGAGCAGTCAGGCGGTTAGTTAACCCATACCCATTATAACGTATGGCACACACAGATATATCACTGAACAAAAAATAATGTCTGAGATTGGGTTATTTATTCAGTATTTTGCATGTTTCCACTTCATTTTGTAGGGTACCCTTAAGCTGGTACCAATGACTAGCCGCACTCCAGTTTCGCGCAGTGCACACATGCGTGGGAAACCGGATATCCGGGCATGTGCGCGTCGAAAGCCTTGCGAACGCAAACGGCCTGGCAAAATTAACAGCAAATGCGCTTTAAATAGCAACAGCCAAACAATGGCAGCTGGCCTCCATTGCCCATTGCCCCCCATCGTCCCGTCTCTCTCTCATCCGCCAGCTCGCTCTATTGACCCAGTCAGCCTTTCTGTAGTTAGATAGTGAGCGGCATTTGCCACGGTCTACAGTGGGTTTAGGTCTCTTCGTTTAGCTGACAAAAATTATAAGCTACTTCAAAAACATGCAGTTGAAAATATAGTATAAGTAAGAGGGAAACTGGACATCACTTTTGTGTTTTAAATATCTTGGCAGATTTTTATAACTCGGAGTTAGCTTAGCTTAGATTATTTCTTACATTAATAATATACGTACCACTGTGCGGCCTGCGGGGCGTCAAACGGAACTTCGGTTAGAGCGGACATGGAAATGCGAACGAGGAGAGCAGCGGGTGTTATAAAGGGGCTTTTGGGTGGGGAAGGGTTTAGGCAACAGGACGAGGCCCAAACCAGCAAAAGGAAACTGTAACAGATTAAACTTGGCACTTGGAAAGCTGGCATCCACTGATGATGGGTGGGTTTTCGGTATACACAGCGATATAGACGGGCCGGGGGAGAACAATAGGAAGCGCTGAGGTTAAGAGGAAGGCCGGCAGATTCAAAATACAAGCCAAGCTGATGGCTGCCAACAAATGCGTTGCCGCTTCAGCAACGCACTTTCAATGCCGCCTCAGATCAAAAAATCAACCTAGACCGACCTAGAACAGAAATTAAGTCTCTTTTATTAAAGAAAAAACCCTGTTCATACTAAATTCTTAATCACTGAAAAAGCTTTTCTTTTGTATGATTCACATATTCATTTAAAAATTTTAAGGACCTTTAGAAACACTTACTGGCAATTTTTTATTCAAAGCTACAAAATATATTTTTTCCACATCTTAATTCCTTTTAAAAATAATAAATTCAAGAGGATGGCATGAAGTTAATCCTACAGAAAGTGCATATGCATGTATTTTTCGGGTGACAGAAAATAAATATTTATAAAAAACTAATATAGAACTGTCAATTATTTCAATTGACATATTTAGCTTGTCTAGCTTATGTATAAAATACATATTATTTCGGCCATTTATTAAGTACGAAATGTGAAGGCTGCAATTAATTAAATGGTAATTATGCACAAGTGAAGTGTTTTTTGCATCATTGCATCAGCTGTATTTGAACATTAAATAGGTGACATATGAATTAAGCATTGAATTCATTGCCAAAATTTATTGGCCTCTGGTCGAGGTATTAAATGGCTTTAACCCGCAATGAAATATATAATTTAAAATCAATAAATAGAAGTATAGATTATATCCCATTTCAATTTTAATTAAGATACTGATACTCAGCTATAGACACTTCGTTGACCTCCTGGCTTATACATTTAGCCTTCGGCAATCCAAGTGAGTCAATACAGTTGCCTCTCTTGAATATTACTTACTGCGAAGCCTTGACAATAGAAATAGTTAATATAAACGGGAACAATGAGCGACTCTCGGCTCTGTTTCGTAATCTTTCTCTTGTTGGGAATATCTGTCAGATACTGTGGGATATGAAATTGCTCGGCCTGGCAGTGGCAGTGGCAGTGGCATTGGTAATGATATTTGTGCCGCGCAATTGCAAATACCATAATGCGAATGAGGCACATATATGTGTGCCAGCGAGGATATGAGCAGTTTTTAGATTTACACGTATATAAAGGACACAAGAATATGTGTGGGCAAACAATGGGATGTGAAAGTCAGGCAGGATTCCCTGCAAGTCTGCTACTGTATATGCATATATTAGTTATTAATGCGTACGTGTAACGCATATTGAAAACGCCGCAGCTCCGCACGGATCGTTCCCTCTATATGAGTACATATATATATCCCGCAAATTTCTAGGGGTTGTTCGTGGCAGATTTATGTGGTTTTTGCAGCAAAGAATGCATAATGCTTGCCCCCTCGCTCAGTTTATGTACGAGATTTGTGGCGCGATGACGTTTGGTTTTTGGACCCTATTAAAGATTCATTCATTTCGAGGCAACCCCTTTCTAAGTCGGAGACTTCATCTCTTCCTTGGCGCTGCGGTTGCACTTACCACTCCAAAAACTGGGGGCGATGCGATTAGATGGGAAAAGTTCCTTTACAGGATGTGGTTACATAAGTTGGAGATTTTCAGTTCAGTTGGGGTTTGCAGTCAATGTTCGCCTTTGATGGACTCCGAGGGCTTTCATTTTCTTAATATTTTCAATTTCAAACTTTAGCTTCAAGCTGGTAGCTCTTTAAAGAGCCCCCAGCAGGGTGAAACCTTGATTGATTATTTCAATATAAGAAAAACTTGTTTCACTTTCGTTGAGAGCTCACTATGATAGATGAGTTTCGAATGGGATTACTTTCACTCTTTTATGTGGCACGGGTTGTGTATTTTAAAGGAATTAAATAGAGATACTTTAGCTTTAAACAAAAGTAAAAAAAGTGGTTAATACTTTTACTAGCAGTTTTCTATCCTTTTATTATTAGTTTCCTTATTAGGAACTGAAATTATAATTCAATTTTTAGTCTTATAAATGTCTAAATTTATTATATTATTTATTTCTTATATTTATTCAATCACCTATCTTTTAAAAAAGTCTTAAAGTAAACTTCAATAATTTATATTATATAAAAACGTGTCGAAATGTTTTTTGTATATGCTTGCAAATGTATTTATATATATTTTAATATTTTAAATATCTAGAATACCCCTTTTTATTTAAAATTTGTAAAACTTTCCTTTTATTGAATCCTTCAACTCCTTCCCTCATTAGGGCGTCCTTGCTTTCGGCAATTCGCTCTGCATTTATTGAATTTCCCAACTTTGGTAAATTGAAAACGCAAAAAACGAATCCTCATCACTTATTAGTTTTTCATATAATTTACAGAAAGCAAGCCAAGACCGAAAAAAAAACTTTTACCAATTATGAAAACTACAATAAAAATGCAAATTTCAAGCAACTCAAGCAAAATTTCATGACCGTCAGACACAAAATAAAAAAAAGGAGCGAGGCGAAACTTTCAAGAGCAAAGGGAAGCCCGAAGTTGGCGGCTGAGAGCTGAGGGGTCCAGGCCCAGAACCAGAACCAGATAAGCCTAACAAATTTTTTCAAATAAATTACAGAGTAGAGCAAACAAATTTGCATATACAAGCGCCGGGCCAAAAACCGAAGGAAGAAAGCAAAAAAGGTTTTCACGCCGCAAAGCAAATCAAGGCATTTTTGAAAGGTCCCCCCAAACTGAGCCGCACAGAAATGAGTTATTGCACATGTTGGGAAAGAGTCGAAAAACGCAGAAGAAGTTCAAGTAAACGCGTACATAGAGAAATATATTTTGGGATATAAGTCATAATTTTTATAGAATTAAAAATAGTACTAGCATGGTACTGAGAAAGAATTATTAAAAATCTAAATTGTTAATCTAAAAAGAATCAGAGAACTGAATATATTTTTTTGGTAAGCTTGAGAATATTTTATATTGAAAGAAACAGCTTCTGTAGAATCTTGACCTTCATTTCATAAAGTTAGAAATAAAGTCGCCCTCTAAAAATATTTTTTTATAATAAATCAAGAGCCAAACATTTCACAAATTTGAATTATACAATGAATACAATTATTTCTTCCAATAAATAAATATAACATAATTAATAAACCAAATTATGTATATGAAAAAAAGAATCTAAGAACACAGAACTTATTTTATAGATAAACTTGAGCAATATTTATTGATCTTCTTTTATTAACTTAAAAATAAATTCGCTATTTAAAAATATTTACTTAAATAAAATCAATGGCCAACCATTCCATCAATTCTAATTATACAAATAAAACAATTATTGCATCCAATAAGTTTATGTCCCGCCTTAGATTTTCTCCCTCTGCACCTAAAGGCCGCCACACTTTTGATTATATCAGGGCCAAAAGGATTTCGGCTATATCTAAAAATGGGAAGGACCAAGCCCCCGAAAAAGAGCGCAAAAATTTCGAGCTATGCGCTTAATAAAGTGACCAAGTGGGTGTCGGACAAGGGTCAGGGGAAATGCTCTCGGGGTCTCGGACTTGGGGCTGCCGGCGGGGGCAGGAAGCGGGGAAGAGGAGGGTCAGGGAAATGTGCTCGAGCACAAACTTTATTAAAACTCTTGAATTAAATGAATTAGTCAACCATATAGCTCAGCTGGAAGCGGGGAGCAGGGAGCTGGGAGTCGAGTGCTGGGAGCCGGGAGCCGGTGGCCCTCAGACGCAAAAGTCGCTTAACCCGCTCCCAGTTTCCTTTATCTTTCCTTCCCCGGAAGACCCCGCCTTATCACTCGCCCCCTATCTCCTCGTGGTGCGGCTTGAAAAACAATTTTCGTAAGCAAAAGTGTAATGAGCGTAGAAATGAACTTTGGAGTCGGGTCTGTGGCCCCAAAGTGGGAGGAAGTCTTAGCCAAGTGGGGGCGTGGTCGAGCGCGGTCGGGCGGGGGCAGCAAATTAAATGAAATCCTTGTGGAAGCAACGTCTTTTGGTGGCCAAAAACAGAAAACGAGCAGCGCAAAAAATACAAAAAAAAAGGAAACATTAAAAAATATCAGTGCAGAAAGTAGGAAAAGGTCCTAAATGGTTCGCACAAAAAGTAAGGGCGAGAGGAGAACGCAACCAAAAATCCAAGCCCGTCTTGGGGCTGAAAGTTTCTCGTCTTTTTTCTGTGCAACTGATTTGTACAGTTTTTTTCTTATGATTTCTCCTTTATATTTTTTAATTTAATCCAAAAGACGTTTGCTAAATTGCTGGTAAAAATCTGGCGAAAAAGTTGGAGTGAGTTTGGTGGAAGCAGTTAGAGGAGGAAAGGGATAAGGGAGGATAACGAGAAGGAATGCATCTTAAAAGGATAACACTAAGCTGCACAGATTTATGGGTTTCTGGAGTAACTAAATTAAAGTTGGAGTCATTAAGCTTAAAGATATTTTTAAAAGCAAGCAGTACTTACTAAGTTTTAAAATATAAATAGCTTGGGGGTAAAAATGTATTACATTCATTTAATATTTTCAGAGCTTTGCATTGTCCGAGTTTTTAAGTTTTTTGTGTTACGCCTGTTAGACTTTATGGGCTTTAAGGTAGTAATTAACTTTGTAGCCTAGTGTAATTACGCCTTGGCCTTTTGCTGCTTGGGAGAAAAATCCAGGCAGCCGCCACCGTTGACAACTGTTGGTCAGTCTTCAGCCCGCAAGCCTCCCTCCTGGTCTCGGTCTTCTGCATAGTTTCTGTGAAAAAATGTCGCCCAACAACTGGAAATTGAAACTTGATTATGTGCAGAAGGGCAGAAAAAAGTTGAAGGGGCGAAGGGGACACCCTTTCCTCACCCCTTTCTTAAAAAGAGTGTATTTCTGGAGCGATTCATTGCGTGTTGTCCAAGCATAGAAATTTATGCTCTTTGCCAAAAACTTTGGCTAACGTCTTCTGGCCTGGTCTGGTCTGGCCTTCTTCCTCCTCCGTCTGGACAGCAGCTCCTTGGTAAACTATTTACTGGAATTAAAAGCAACTTCCCATGCATATTTCGGGCAGAAACCACCCTCGTAAAAGTTGATAACTTATGCTTTTGGTAAAGTCTACTACACAACACTGCAAAATAATAACGCTTTATATGCATATTATTTATTCATGGCCAGTGCCTGCGAAATTAAAATTTTGTGAATTAGTCACAAAATCGATTCGGCCAAATTGCCAGCAGAAGCCAAGCCAAATTTTCCGAAACTCAAATGATGCAACGCAACTTCGATGCGGACAAAAAGTTTTCAATGCGACAATACTCACTCTATGTATATTTCATCGGGTAAGCTTCCGAACAAATGTACATTTGTTGTGTTTATTTTATGGTGTGGATGAATCTGAGCCAAATTTGATCCGGATATGGTTTCTATTGGCACTCTGATTTTAGTCAAATGGGTTGGGAGACACCAAAGATGTCCGAAAAATTAATATCAGTTAGCAAAAGTTTATGAAATGAAGCGGGGTCTAAAAACAAGAATGAATTTGTCTCAAGATTTGCTTATTTTGCAGCAATGCTAGACTTGTATTTCTATCTATATTTATAGATATAGATTTGTACAAATATTGAATTTATTTAATAAGATATTCTAGGCTACATAAAATATTGGTATTGATTTACATGAAAGCTTAGATATTTTCTTTATAATAACTGAAGAGCAATTGAAATGAGGTAGCCATTCGGTATAAACATTTCCTTATGTATCTAAAATAAATACAAATTGTATAAAAAAAGGTGAACAGACAGTAGAGACTTTATTCAAATTTATACATATTGTATTATTTTATCTCAACCTTAATAATATGTTTACTTAAAAAATGGAAATCTCTCAAATGAATCTTAAGACTTCCACCGTTTTGACTAATTACATTTAAATAAAATAATAAATAAATTATATTGTATACAAGAGGTTATATATTGTATATATTAGAGAACCCTTTTTTTTATAAAGAAAAAACACACATCAAGAACAATGTAAAATGTTAATAAATTCTCTCCCTTGACTTGGGTGCTGAAAATTATTCTTCTTGCATTTCCCATATTCACCTTCAGTTTTATTGTTTTAGAGCCAAAGTCAAAACTTGGCAAAACACCCGTAAGCAAAGTTTGGCCCATTCGGAATGCCCAGGCACATAGGGCAGAAATATAATTAAAATTGATCCAGTGCAACCATTAAAAAGCTCTCACGCACTTTCCCGAAACTTTGGCTGCCCTTTATGGGCAGCTAACCCATCATCATTCCCACTCCCAGGACCCTCGTCCTGCCGGCTTTCTCATTCCAGTCGATTTATTGCTCTGACAGCTTCAAAAACGAAAGAAAAAAAAGAAGGCACAAAATACAAAAACGAAAAGGAGCAAATTATAAAGGGAACTTTTGTTGGGGAGAAACTTTTGCATAATAGACTCGCTCTCGCTCTCGCCGGCTTACAGCTGTGGATTCCGTGGCAGGGGGCGAGTTTAAAGTTCAAAGCTTTTGTAGGTTATGCAAATTAGAAATTAATAATACGCCTGACACTCGCACACACGGACACAGGCACACACGAACACACCCAACTAATACCAATATACACATAAATTAGGCCCGGCTCAACGTTTTTATCAACGATTTAGATGGCCGATACCGAGCGGGAGCCGCTCTTCTGGCCCACACTCAATGCCACAAAATTATGATAAATGATTTGGAAATGCGCACAAGCAGGCACCGAACAGACCACCAGCAACATAACCACAACGCAGAACCGAACACATCCTTTTCCTGTGTTGTCCTTGTTGCCTTTGGCCGCCGCTCTCGAGCCGAGAAACTTTTCGAGTTGAAGGAAATGTAATTTTTTGCAGCCCCGTCCTTTCGCGCCGGGAAAGGATCGAAAGAGGACCCAGGAAGTCGCTGCCTAAAATCACTGAACTAAAACCCTAAGAGGTTGGGGGCCAACACCGAGCCCGGGGAAGGACTCTATACGTACTATATGAAGTACAAGGGAAACTATTGCTACAAGTGCATGCTGTGCAAAATAAAATAGTTGAGAGTTCGTGTAGAGTGGAGAGCTAGCTGATATCCTGGATTGTGAGATTATACAGAACTATACTATTTACTATTACTTTATAAATAATAAAGAGTACAATACATATATATAAATATACATTCATATAATACATATACATGATACAGTAGTTATTTAATCAAGAAGATATTATTGCAGCCCAAGATCAATATCTTTTAAGCTAAGACAAAGCTTTTTGTTTATTAAAACTGAACTTATATCTGGAAAACAATTTATTTTCATATTCGGAATTATAAAGACATTAGGTTTATATTATATAGGAAATTTTAAAGGATATACAAATGTATCATACTCCTGATCTTTAACCACTTTTAGGGTATCCAGGAGCACCGCATGACTGGGAAATCCTTGTCGTCTGGCAACAGGAAGCGTAGATCATAAAATATTGATATTTTCTGCTTTGATTTTTCAGCGCACTGTTTAAGTAATGGCAGCACTGCGACACAGAAAGAGACGGCAACAGGGGCAGACAGACAGATAGATAGAGATAGAGGCAGATGCAGGGACACAAAAAGAGAGACGGCAATGTCGGGAGACTGGGACGACAATTCTCATTCATGCCATCCGCTTTGCGCTTTTTGTTCGAGGAGAGAAAAAGGGGACTAACCTCTGCTCCCCTCGGAAAACCCACTGAAACCGAGGATGTCAGTAGAAGGCTAACCCCGTACAAAACGCCAAAGAGCGCAACAATCCACGAATTTAGTTTCCTTTTGGGGCCCACACAAAAACTAGACGTGGCATCCAACATGAGGCGAGGTTAGAGGCACAAGCTGTGTTCTGGCTGCACAGTGGTCGAGATAGGAGTATTTTGGGGCAAAATTCTAAGATCGGTAGATGAAGAAATAATCCGGACAATATATAAGAATCATATATAATAATTACAATTCAATTAATCGTAATAGCTCCCTAATATACAGCTCAATAATATAAATAAAAAATAGCTTAGCATCGATGGTGCTTCACTCTAATTCCAAAACTCTATATCAAACTGTTTCTAGCATGGCTCTACTCACTTTAAAGTTTCTAATAAAATTGTAATTTCAATCCCATTGTTATTCAATTTTAATATAATTTTTATTTTACTTTTTTTCTCTATTTTTCCTATTCAAATCTTTGTTATAACCACTGTTCAATGGTAGACATTCAGGCGGGATTTAACGAGTTGTTCGGGGGCACAGTGGCGCAGCAAATGGGGGCAACAACCACAGCGGCAGAGCATTCAAGTTGTATTGGTTTTGGTTGCTCGCTGGGGATCGAATATTCAATGAAGAAATTTTTGAATTTATCTTCCCCAAGCAATAAAAGAGAATTGTGGGAAATCTCCACTGGATCCATTAAAAACTGGAAGGAAGTCTTCAAGGAAATTTATCATTCAAAAATAAAATCAATGTAATATAAATAGTTATTAATATATAGATCATATATTACTAATCAAGGATACTCAATACACTACCATCAGGAATCCAATTCAGAGGCAGAAACATCTACTTCTCATACGAAATTAATATAGATAATTACCTGGGAATCGCATATCCTATGCAGATTGGCTTCCCAAATGAACTGCCACAGCAGATGGATCGTAATCTCATTATAGTATTGCAGTTGCCCTAATTGAACAATTAAATATGTTTATCGTTACAGTTAAGCAGAACACATCGGAGTGCACTTTACCTGCCCATTCATATTGGATTACGTAACCCAAAACTTTCATCCTCATTAAATGTATAATTGTATTTATGTGCCAGCAGTGATTCGGGGGACTCGGGGAGAGGAACACCGGAGGAAGTTGGCCAGGACATCGAAATGGGGATGCTAAATACCTGCTTAATAGCAAATCAAATCAATTGGTAGAGGTAGGAGTCATAGATTTAAGTTCACCTAAGACGCTTACTAAAATTTGCAAAGACGATGGAAAATGTTAGCTAGAACCAGTTGCATATTTTTAAGGTTTGGTTTGCTTATGATAAAGAATTTATAGGGAAGCTATTTTCTTATTAATGTGAACTCAATAAGAAAAATACTATATTTAATTTTAACAACTCGATTTAGTTATTTACACCCCCTTCCTCTATGTCAAATTAAGGCCTAACTCTCACTAGAAACAATTTAAGGCTACAATTAGAAGCTATATAAAGTTAGAACTGTTAAACTGTCTATTAAATTCCTTATAATTTTATATTCCAAGTGTATCTGGCTATCAACAACATTTAATCAAAATCCAAATGAGCACAACTACCACAAGTTCGGATGTGATATGTGTGCCGGGGTAAATCAGCTCATTTCGACAACATTTCCGGCAACGAGACCATGTTGGGAATGAAAAATGAACTCGTAGGTGGATGGGGTGGCTGGGAGACGACTGGGAGGAGGAAAAAAAATCTATAATATGACATAAAAATGGAAACCGAACTGACAAGGGTACGGCCTCAAGATTCTGTGGCCCCGGGCAATGCGGTTTGGAGATATGCCAACTATTACAAATTGATTCCCTCAGTTCGGGATCCGTTTCTGGCCCGTGTGCGCTCGAGGTTCCTGCGAAATCTATTTAAAATGCGTGACTGCAGTGACTTTAAAAGTCCCCCGGAAAAGGAGCCAACCAGGATCTCGTTTTAATGTCCGTATTTTTTATTGACGTCAAAGGTTTCTGCTGCTGTTCAGTTATATTGTTCAGCTGGGGGGTGGCCATAAAGCCAACAATACCAACGGCAACCGGTCTCAATTAAAGACGTCTCGGGGGCCTAGTAACCAAAAATTGACTGAATGGCAAAATGACAACAACGGCAGATACGGAGCGGGGGCAGAGGGGGAAATACTCAACAACAAGTGACAAGCTGTAAAAATTACAACGCCTGCAATAACCAAAAACCGTGCTGGCGAGTGTGCGCCAGTCAAAGTAGTGTTGGTGTTGGTGTTGGCGGAGTGTAGGTGTTAGCTGTTTCGACTGCCTTTGGGCCAACGTCGATTTGCAGTCTTGAACGTGACTCACTTTGCTAAATGGTGCGCAGCCAGCGGGGGGATGATGGCCAAAAGGGGCGTGGACAGATCGGAAAGGTCTCGGCGACAGTTACAGGGAAACACAATGAAATCTTTTATTTGCCAACTACCATGTTGCTTCCTGCTCTATAAGACGGGGTCTTATATATTCTGGTTTAAATTTGGACACCTAAGTTAATTAATATTCTCAAAAGGTCTAAAATAATAGTGACCATAATTGAAAATTTTGAAAAGAATATACACAAATATTAACTAATTGATATATGTAGAAAAATAAATGGGAACCTCTAAGTTGAACCTCTAAAAAAACCCACTAGGTTTTTTTGGTTAATATTTTAAGACGAATGTAAATACAATAAATAATTAATTATAAATTCTAAAAAGATATTTTCCTTATGATAAATATACAAAATATTCTTTGGCAACATTTGATTTTCTGTTTTTTACATAAAAAATATTTTTGCAGAACTTATGTATATATGAAATTGGATATTCTGATTATTGAACTCTTTCCAATGGTTTCTGCCCTCCTTTAGATATTTAAATAATATAATCTGCACTTTTTATTAATTATTTTGGGTGAGATGCTCCTCTTATTAATTCCTTACTAAGTATTATGCCTTCAAATAAATAAAGTATAGAAAGCATTCGATATTCGCCTTGTTTTCAAATCTCCCCGAAGCATTAAATATTCAGTTACAACCATTCCCCATTCACCCCGCTGCTGCTCAGACAGCAATTGTACAATTTGTTGTTCATCTCCAAGGGATGTGCTGCCACTTTGTTGTTCTCCAAGTCTAATTAACCACATAAAAAAAATCTATGGCAAATTTGCGTGGGTTGCCATTGGTGTCCTTTGGAAGGCTCCTCCAACTGGATGCCCTCCGTGTCATTGTGGATATAAACCAGACGGCTGGGAAACAAAAGACACAGAAAGTGTCTGCAAAACACGTGTCGAACACAGCCGCGGGCCCAAAATGCCCAAGAACTTGGCAAGAGGAGACAGGAGACAGGATTCGGGGGAATCGTTGACTCGAAATCTGAATCGAAGGCGATTGAAATCGAACTTCTTGAACTTTGAAGTGCTCCGCAAAATCGAAATGATACTAATTACTTGCCGAGTGGAGCTGGGTCCCCGGGGTCTACAATAAAATATTGAAATTCCCATAAATTGCTGCCACATAAAATGTATTTTTTTTCTGTTAGCCCAGAGATCCCTTTTAGCAACGTGCTTCAGGGCACGTTGACCTTTCGCTCAAATTTATAAATGGAATTTTTCGCTGCCTGCTTTTTGGGTCATGTACACTTTAATTATGCATGGAAACGTGTGCCATAATTTAGGTTTTTTCTCCCATGTGAGCTCACATTTTAAGTGAATTTTAGTTAAAACATTTCTAGGTTTTTGGGTCAACGGAAAATGTGAGCCTAAGCCTTCAATCAACATTTTGTATCCACTATTTTCGCTAAGCCTTAAAAGGCTTATCGAAAGGCCGAATGGGAAACCTCATGGTGGCAAATAATCATATTCCAAATAGCAAAATCAAGCAGACAATACACAGGGAGATATAGATAGAAAAATACATTAAAAAAGCAATGGTTAAGATAGCTTTAAATAAAATATTTAAGAGATGGGAGTATATTATACTTAAATTTATAAAATATAACACAATAATATATATATTTAAATGTACGAATTATATGACAGATAAACCAATTTTCATTATTATTCTTACTCGTTTCATCATTATTCTCACTCATTTAAATTTATATTTCTGTTGTTCGATTCAATCAAAATCTCAAAATTAATATCAAATCTATGGCTCTGCAATTTGCAATCATTTGAATTTTTTTCTGTATACTGGCAATGTCATCAATGAAAATGAAGCTGTATCTTTGTTCAATTGGTGGGCGTTCGTGTGGCAAAGGAGGAAAAAAGGGACATTTGTTCTAAGCAATTTTCATTCTTTGTATATATTTTTTGCAACATTTATTTACGCCCCCGAACATTGCGCCACGTTGTTCAATTACCGCCAAGAATAATGGTTGCAGTCAACAGAGGAAACAAACCCAATCGAAGGAGACCAATGCGAAGGCCAAGAGAATGAAATAAAAAGCCAAATGATCTTCGAAGGTTTCAATTGCTGCTTGTTGTGTTCAAAACAAAAAGCAACGAAAGGGGTTGTGGGTTTAGTTCTTCCAAAGGTAAAGAAAAGAGCAACCATTTTTGTTTTCGGTTGACCTTTGCCCCCTGCCCACTGCGCCAGCACTTTGCCTTCGCTTTGCATAATTCTTGGCATGCAAATTTTTCAATTGAGCACCAAAGAAATCAAGCAAAAACAAAAATGTCCAAGGAAAATAAAGGGGAGGCGGCCCTCGTCCTCCTCGTTGCCCAGGACATCGTTGGAAAAGTGTCGAAGCTCCTTTCATACTATCCCTTCACAGTCGCACTCTGAAACTTTTGTTCAATATATTTTAGCCAGCCTTTGCAGGCTGTCGGAATTTCTCTCCATGTTTTTGTGCTCTTACCAAAGTGGGTTAAACTGACGAACAGCTTTGGTTTATGGAATACAGAAAATACTAAATCGAATAAGATGGGATTAATGGTAGATTGATGGTGATATTTTAACAAGCAATTAATTTAAATTATTATTTGTTATTTATTATTATTATTATTTAAATTACTCCAGAGTTTCAGGTTCACCAATACTTGGGAAGCTACCCATTCATAAATATCTATGAATTTATTAAAGCTTAATTTAATTGTGTATAAAGAATTGAAAAGCAAATTTGTTCAAATTTTATAGTAGTATTAAGTGTTCCTGAAATTATTTTCTAAATATTTTTAAAGTCCCCTGAAATATTCCTAAGAGCATCCCCTCGTCTATCCAACTTTCTCCCGCATCCTCTTCAATTTCTTCAATAATACTTTTCACAGTCCGCACTCCACCTCCAAGTGCAAAATGGCAGGGAATGCAAAGAGAATAAAAACAAAAAATATATTTTTTTTCGGTGGTATCGAAAAGGAGAGTGGGTGGGAAATAGGTGGCAGATGAGGGGGGGCTAGGGGCTGGGAAACACGGGGCACCGGCGGTCTCCTCGACGACGTTTGGGTTCGTGCGGCGTAATATTATTATTTGATAAAGATGCTAAAAGTAACGAAAACACATTTTCTCAGTTAAAAGGGGTCGTTATGGAATGAAATATGCGCACGTACGCACCGAACAGGACTCGCAGGGGGGCATTGGGGAAATCGGGGAGTAGCATTGCATATATGGTGGGGTGCCCGGGAGGGCGGGGATTTTCCTGCACAGCATGCGAGTTTATAGTCGATTTTTATCACAGTATTTGAATTATTATTTCAGGAAGCGCGCTATTTGCGCAACGCGCTTTTTGCGGATACGCTTTATTCTCCCTTTTTTTTTTTGCCCTTTTACATATTTTTCCCCACTCGCTTTTCTGGCTGCGCCTTTTATGTATTTGCATATGAATGCGGCTCGACGACGGTGGCAATATTTTGTTTTTTCTCGATTTTTTCCGGGCTCCGTGGCGTTGCTTAGTACGTGTTGAAAAATCAGTAGTAATGCTAAAATATTATACGTGGACTCGCCGGAACCGAGGCTTTCGGCCAAGAGCCGGCACATTTCTCAGGGATGTAGACAGATTGATTTCAAGTGTCTCTAAATCAGAAATGTGACCTTTTTTGGCCGACAAAGAAAAGCTTTAAAGTAGAGCAATGCTTAAGAGGTTCTGTGGAAAAATTCCTTTGAAATATTCTTTGATTCAATTAAATTAATCGAATATACCAACAAATTAAACATCTCTGCCTAATTTATTATATTGCGCAGATGTATTAAATAGTTTTAGTAAAGAAATAATTTCCTATGGTGAGTTTATGTTTACCATTCCCTCAAATCAAACTATATTCTCGGGCATACTTTCCCTTGAAGTGATTAATTTTGTAACCCTGATTGTTCCCGCTTTCACCTTTCACCTTTCGCGTTTCTTTCTTTTTTTTTGGCAAATTAATAAAAATGAGAAGGTGGCAGTGGGGAATGCAAAGTAAACCGAGCTCAGCAATAACAATTGAGAGGCTGTCTTGGGTGAGGGTCCTGACTCAGAGTTGGCTTTAAGTAGAGGTACGGGGTTCATTGCCAAGCATAACAGTTATTGTAAGAGATTTCGTGTAAATATTGCATGTAAACGTCGTAAATAAGGCGCTTTTAGAGCCCGATTCCTTGTTGAGGAGTCAGGGCCAGAGATACTGCGGCCGTAACTGGAGAATCGGGTGGTTTATTGTTTGCCCAGCCGACAGACGGCCGCCACCCCGTCGAAAAGGTAAATAAAAATATTTTGTGCGTGAGTGTGGTTTTTAAGTTGCGTGAAAATGCTCCCCCCTTTGGGTTTTCTTTTTTTTGTTTGGCTGTTCGGGTATGGAAATTCGATGAGGCCTGTGTGTTTGTGAAATTTCGGCACCTTTTTTATATGCATTGTCTGTTGGCCGCCGCGCTCCATGTTTTGTTAGCAATGCCTGCGGCAAATTGACTTTTAAGGCACGCCGCCCCAGTCGCCCCAGCCGTCCCCGATTTCGCTCTCTGTGATTTTCCCCCTTTGTTTTCTCATCTCGACTTTGTTTTATTTTCTCTGGCTTTTTTTTTTGTGCGAGTCTATCATTTGCATTGCTCTGGGCCAAGTCTGTGCGTCGGTTTGTCTGAGACCATTGATTGAAGTTTATTTAAAATATGTTTATAAATGTCAAAATGGCAATTATTCAGACAACGTTTGGGGTCGAGCAGCACACACACACACACATGCTAGAGTAATGTGGGGTTATCTGGGGTTAAGTGCCCTACTATTAAGTTAAATATGTCTAGACATCAGTTTACATCAAAGTTTGAATATTTTTTTTGGGGTCCTGCACGGTAATGGTTGTTGTTTGGCTTTTAAAATTGTTTAGCCAGTCAAATATTTAAACAGGACCTGCATTGTTGACAAGGCAAGAAGGCTTAGGCATGTATCCCAGATGTAGTATTTGGTTATCCATCATTTGACCTATTTAAATAATTTCGTACTAAAATGTAACCACAGAATAAAATCGATTACAACTGTGTAAATCATCAAGTAAACAAATAAAGTCTTTATTTGATTGCTAAGCTAATAGAGAAATATTAGGACTGGTCAAGGCTTAAGCTTTCTGCCGTTTCTTTACTGATATTTAAGTAATTGCTTGGAAAAGCTTACAGTATTTATATATATTAGGTAAATTGGGCCATAACAAGAGTTTACTGAATCTGAATAAATCGATTAAATAATATTTGCGTGCTTGAACTACAAAATCTTTAATAAATTGATAAATAACATTCCGTTTGTGGCTGTCGAAAAATATTGGGAAAACCACTGGCAAGTTATGAGCCCGGAAAAATGCTAACTAGTATTGCTGCTTGCTAACCTCGTGGAAATCCAATCATGCCGCTTCACCGCACTCTCAATTTTATTGGCTTCATGGCAATATTTCCGCATTAAACTTTGCTAATTGCATTCGGCCAGGCCGGGGCCCCGGAAACAGCCAGCAAGCCAACATAAGTACAAAGAAAACCCAGCCAAGCGCAGCAGCATATCGAGGCCAATAAAGAAATTTTAATTTAATCATGGCATAGAAAATCATAAACAAATGGTAGTATGCCCAAATGGACAGTAATTGGGGCCTACACTCCAATTTGCTGCCCTCCACCGCCGCCGCCAACATCTCCATCTTGGGGCTCATAAAAGCGTGAATGCATATTTAAAATTTCCCCACCGGCAGCCCCCATTTTTCGCTATCCCTCTTTGAAATACAAATTCATGAGTTATGAAATGAAATATTAAAAGTATCCCGAATGCTTTTAGCACTCAGTCAGTCGTTCAGTCAATTTTCGTAAAGCAAACACATTCCCTGTCTGATACTTCATTTGTTTCCGTTTCCGATGTTTCGATGTCAGGGACCAACAACGACAGACAAACAAACGGCCCAAATAATTATGAATGACAAAAGTTATACAAATAAATAAAGTCAAACGCAACAAGGGACCTTGCAAATGAGGCAAGGCAAGCCGGGAAATACTCTAGTATATAGTTTTAGGCAGCAAGTGTGATTTAATTCCAAAAATTACTATGAATATAGATTGTACATGCTAATAATATTTTAAAAAATATAGGACAAGTTAAGGATTTTAAGGGTTATTTAACCTCTTTTTGTGTAAGTGTGGTAATACTTTTAAGACTGTTAATTACTTTAATATATAAACATTTGCTTGCTAAGATTTTTTAGGTTAAGTTAATAGTTTAATAGCTACTTAATTTATCTATATACTCCCCACAAGCTAATACTGCTATTTCTTGTAGTCTTATTAAGCAATAGCAATCCGAAAAGTATTCAGAAAATTTGTTAATACAGAACTCGTCCTAAACAAACAGCAGGACACTGCCTGGATACCCTTCAGTCATCTCAAATTTCTGTCAAAATGAATGAAAAAAAATGATGAGTGCTTTTCAAGGCAATCTCCTGCCGCCTGTCCCCTATTTTCCACTGGTTTTTCCAGCACCCCCCTCCAACCTCCACCACCCATCGGGTTTCAGTGTCGTCGCGGCTCGTTTCGCATTTTACAGTCGCTGGCTCATTTATAAATTTATGAGCTCAACTGCCAGGGGAGTTATCGCGTTAAAATGCTTCGCTGTTCCCGCTGTATCTCCCCCCTGCTTCCTTTTATCATCCGCTCTGGGGCACTGAGAAAAAAAGTGTATTTAAATTAACAAATGAAACAAACAGAAGAAATGAACTCTGGAATCTCTTGGGTAAAGTGCTGGGAATTACGAGGAGAAAACATTCATCACCAGTGTCCACTTTCGGACTTACAAAGCCATTGAAGACAATTTATATTTAGTTGGGTTTAAGTACTAATAGAATTTACATTTATATAAATTCTTTAACTAAAGACTAAAAATAATTAACAGAGATCTTTCCTTCTTCGACGAAATTTAGAATATTTAATGTAAAGTGTCTTGTTTAATGTGTCCCAGCTAAAAAGTTTTCTTTTCTGTACAGCGTCCCCCAACTTTTCTGTTTCTCACCCCCTCCCTTATTGCAGTGGAAGATACAAAAAAATATATAAAATAAAAATTAGCAATAAAAAGTAGAAAAGCGTGTTTGTTTGTTAACAAGTGCAGGGTGAGCGCGAAAGAGATGGCAGGGCCACTAAGGAAAGAGAAAGAGCTAGAGGGAGCTGGGCGCTGGGAGGAAAGATGACGGCGACATCAAATGGATTTCATGTCACGTTACACAAATGTGCCAAGGAATTAAAAATGTGAGGATGGCAAGTTGGAATAGCAACTGTTGCTGTCTTGTAGTTGCTGTTGTTCTTGTTGTTGTTGTCCCATTAGCGTGCTGCTGCAGCAGCTTAAATGCGAAAAGTGTGTTCATTACTCCCAGCATCTCCCAGTCTCCTCATCTCGCAATGAAAATTATTTTCATTTTCGCTTTGGTGCGCTCACCCGCCCAAAAGCTAAACACACACAACTCTTTCTCACTTTCTCGGCTGCTTTCTCCACTTCACTCCCTGGCATATCTCTCGGGTCCGTCTCCGTCTCCGTCGCCGTCTCCCTGCCACTGGCTAACCTTTGGCTCTGGGCGGAAATTTCAATTATTTATTACGCATACGCAGCGTTGTTAGCTTAATGACTAGCTCCGACAGCAAAGCCCGAGACTCCAAGCCAAACCAAGCAAATGTGATTTAACCAAGACCAGGATACCCCAAACATTTCCCACAAAATTGCATATAAATCATAGAGGATGATCTTCCGAGGGTTTTGCAGTGCGAACATTAAGTAGTGCGAACATTAAGTAGTATGAACATTGGGAGTAAGTTATTTGAGTAATTGAAATTCGGTGTTCAACTTTAGCTGCAATAAACGAGAGTAATGAGTTAATTATGAATAAAATTAAAGTGTACATATAATGAAATCTATTTCATTAATATGTTGTTGATAAAAAGATCCCCCTAATTAATATATCCAAGTATAGGGCAATATACACTTATATTATATATAATTTATACGTTTAATATTCCTTCCATGACACATAACAAACCCTGTTTCTGTTAACAATCTCATATTTCTTTTATAAATAATTTTCAGATGCCAAAGGCCACAACTTCCTTCGAATAAATCGCATAATAAATGCACTTACACATCAGCTTCCTATTTTGCAAACTCCCTTTTCCCTTTCCCATTTTCCACTACCATTTTCCCCTTACATTTTCCCCTTCCCCGGGTTAGGAGTTCAAACTGTGTGGCATAAAAATCGGTCTCACTTTGATTGGCATCATTGATTGAAACAACACGAATCGCTTTGCTCTCCAAATTACTTGCAAAACCCAAAAAGAGAAGGTAGAAGTGAGCTTGTTGCCACCTCCCATCCCCATTCCGAGTCCTGGCTAAATTATTGAGTGAGTGAACGAGCGAGTGATTGTGTCACGGACTAAAGCGCATCCAGCCCGGCCAACTAATTGGATTTGTGCCGCCAGAAGAAGGATCCAGGAAGTGTTTTGACAATTGTCACAATTAAGTTCCGGCGACAGAGGATATGCCAATGTCCTGGACAAGGCCACTTTGCAAGTTCATTGCACCCCGAAGGCTAAACAACGGCGCGATTGATGGACTGAGTCGGGCCCCAGGATGGGGAAGGGTCGCCGAGGAGGGTGTTATGCGGCATAATTCACATAAATTATGCAATTCATACGCGATGTATGCTAAGCCTCAAAATGGACACGACAATGCAAATGATATGGCAAATGTAGCGGGGAGGCCGGAAGAGTTGTCCTTACACTAAGGATGCAGAAGGAAGTGTTTGTTATAAGTCAAAAAAATTTTAAGAATGCATGCTTCCTATTTTAAACAAATAAATAAACTAAAAAAATATCCAAGAAAGTTTTATATATATTCCCTTGATAATAAATACTTAGCAGAGTTTACTCTTTCCTAATTACCATTTTAAATCTTAAGTTTGTCTAAAAGTAATAATAATAATAACAATAAATTTATATATATTTTATTTACAGTGCCAAGTACTTCAACTACAGAAAGATATATGTAACAAGTTGTCGTGGCGGATTTTTATGCCACTGTTGGGGTGAAGGACTCGACTGCTGCTGCTTCCCCACTTTCATGATGACAACTTGGAAAGGGGTGACGAGCCAGGGGCTTAGCAGGAGCTGAGGGAAAGAGGGCTTAGAGCTTAGACATATGCACCATGCAAACACTCGTACAAGCACATTTATATTGTTGCAGTGTATAAACGTCAGCGTGGCCCATTAGAAAGTGAATAGACAAGGTTCAAGGGTTGCGGCCACACAGCCTTTGAGGGGTGTAAAGCCCTTAGTTGTCCCCCTAGTCCCTATATAGTCTGGTAATCTGACAGGAGGAAAGTGAGGACTGGGAGAGAGATCACTATCTATGGAGAGGGTATTAGCAGTTTATAGCAGAAAGTGAGTGCTATATGTACCGATATTGATATACATATGACATGGGAATTAATGGTTCTTATGGCAGCTTTATAATTGGAACCATCGACTTCCCGCTGTCTCCACTAAAATTCCATGCTTTCCCTGTGCCCTAGTAACACTCTCTTAATTTCCTTTTATTTGTTCTCATTCGACTTAATTAGATGTAGTTTATTTTTATATTTTTTACTTTCCACCAGCAGCTCTCCAGTCCCAGCTTTTCCGCCTCGCAACTGGCTGACTGATTGAATCTCTTTGTTCCGCTTTAAGTGTTTAACAGTGCCCTGGGGTGTCGCTCTCGTCCTCGCCCAGGACCAGCTCCATTTGAACAAAACGTATTCTCATTTCCTCCTAATTCAGCGCAGGCACACACACACACATCGTAGCTAGAGTTTTATAGATTTATAAATTCAAATATCATGGCCACTGCATCCGAAGCAGACAATCAGACAGGGGGACGGACAGACAATGGAGTCAAAGGAGGCGAGTTGCTCCTGCTGTTTCCACTGCTGCACTGCAGCCTGTTGACAAAAACAACGAGAACAATGCGAATCAGCCACACATGGAGCCAAGGATACAGACCGGGGGCACTGGTGGGTTAAGGGGCGGTGTCTCTAACTCTCTCCCCCTATCGCCGGCTCTATCTCCTCGGTAGTGACAGCGAAACACTGCAATAAAAGTGGTGGCACGTTGGCGCGGAGGGGTGGAATTTACATTTAGTTTATGAGTAGACAAGCGACGACAATAGCGGGGAAGAAGCATCCTGATGACCGCCCCATCCTTTCGAGACCTCTGCTCCACATTGTGCTCCTTGTGCTGCGTCTTCTTCAGCTGCTGCTCCTGCTGCTGAGCTACTGCTGAGGCACTGAGGGAAATTGGGGTTTAGATATTTCCAAGAAATATATTTTTAGTTTAAGATATTCTATGAACAACATCTTTAAAGGAAGATATTTCCTTGATATTTTGGTCATAGCTGGAAATTTATCACAGATTTCTTTATTTAATTTAAATAATAGTTCATAAAAATAGTTTCGAGTGCTCCCCTTCCACAGCAGTTGTTGTTGTGGCGCGCCGAAAAGGTCAAACACAATGAAATGCACAAATGTCAACATTTAACGGTCAAAATGGTCGCAGAAACAGACAAGGGGAAGCACACACAACACGGACCAGGGGACGACGCACTGGACACTGACTGGGCCTTGTGTGTGTGTGTGTGTGTGTGTGGACTGCCAGGAAGTGGAGTCACCGCAGTCGACCTTAGCCAGCATTACCAAGTTTAAAGTTTATGGCCCAAAAGAAAGTCGCCGGGCACAATGGCCAGCACGGAAGCAACAGGAGCGGCCAGGAGCCACCTCCGGCCCCCTCCTCATTTGCCAAGCAAACTAATCAGGTTGACAGAGAGAGGCCAGTGTGTTTTGGATTTGGGGGCGGGGTCAAAAATACGGGGCGTAACCGGTGCAAAGGTAACTTTATGACGTTTGGATAGTGCCACAAAGTGCAGAGAGGTTTGGAGCTCTGGATGAGGTTTAAAAACCTGAAGCTTGAATATTTTAAATATCACAAAAAATTACTATCACAGCAATTAATTGTATGTTTTAAAAAAAAATATTATCCCATAACGAAGTTTCCTAACTCAAAGTTAATAAAGTGATAATTAATAAATTAATATTTTATTTTATTTCTATATTTTCAGAAGCCATAAATATCCCAAAATTATAACAATCTCAGCAATAACTTATATGTTTTTTAAATAAAATATTATCCCAAAATGAAGTTTCCTACTTATAAGTCCATAAAATAATAATTCATAATTCTCTAAGCTTTAGTTTTTTGTAGTTATTTCGGTTTAGAAGATCGAGATCAAATTAAATCTTGGAGTATACAATCTATTCCAATTTATGCTAATAGTTTCTGTTATGAAAATCACACAACTTAAATAGTTGCAGACAAATTTCGATTAGTTTTTTAGATATATTTTTAATTGACTTTAAGTCACCTTTAATATTTTTTGGCATAATCACCTTTTTACCTTAAGGTAGCAGGCATTCCAGGGAACCAATTACAAAAAAGATCACAATAAAAGTGTGATGGAAATGAAGTCTGGCCCTGTCCCTCTCTTTGCGTTTTTCCATCTCCTTCTGGGTTTCTGGGGGCTCTGGAAAAGGGACCTTTGTGGCAGTTCAATCGTAATGAACTATGCACAACACGGACCTCCAGGCGTGGTGTGGGTGTGTGTGTGTTGTTGTTGGTGGACAACACAGACCAACAAGCTTCGCTCTACCTGCATCCCGCTCTCCTTCGCACAAATTACATTTTCGTTGGAAAGGACAATGTTTTTTAGGGTTGCCACCAGCTGCCTGTGGACTTTCTTCCGCTCCCTTCAGCAGGGGCGTGGATGGTATCCTTAGCAGTGCAGAGAGCCCTAAAATTATGTCTAGCCAGGAAGCAAACTTTTTGTCCTTTGTCCAAACACTTTATTAGCGCAACAGCTACGGCAAAAAAGGGTATTTAAAAGGATTTGAGAAAATGGGCTTTATGCAGAGGAGACTGATTCAGCTTAGATTCTTAGCGGTTGGAATTAGCCTGGGATTTGGTGGGACTTTAGATGAAAACCAACAACTAAAATGCAACTATTGCTAACTTTAAATTGAAACAGTTTTAAATTAGTTCTGACTAATTTATTTAACTTCGGGTACGTATATATAATACGTTTATCCACGCCTCATTTGCTTCGAGCATAGAGATCTGGCAAAGCATTTGAAGTTCCAAATGTATGTGGTGCCTGGTCTTTGAATTATATTCTTCGGACAATCAATTCGATGAACACAGGCTGGAATCTCTGGATCAATGACATATCCTGCCTTGCATGCACAAGGACCTCCGCATCTTCTAGTGCAACGTCCGAAGCCATCGAATTGGCAAGTTTCGGGACAAGCTGGACCGCATCCTCTATATGTTCCATTGACGGTGCAGTCGATCTCTGACGAGGCTATGCTATGACACGGGATGAGGAATATCTGAAGGACCAGTATAACCAAGAGTTCCAATTTCCACATGGTCCTTTGAACAAGAAAAAAGACTGAAGGTTTTCTAAAACAGAGAACTTACATCTGAAAGAAGCATGTAAAAACAAATATTATCGCTTAACTTGAATTTTAATCCAAATGGCACCGATTCGCTCCGAATCGAATTATTTATAAAAGTTGCTGATTTCTGTTGCTCTATGTCTTTAGCGAAATCAGAACGCAAGACACAAGCTGGAATCCTCTGATTATTATATATTCCGGTTATACTGTCAAGGACCTCCGCAAGTTTGAGGACATATTCCAAAGCCGGTAAACTCTGAGTTTCTGAACAATGTCAAATATGCAGCATCATTTAATTTTAAGTAATATGTGCTCTCAAAAAGCCCTCAAATATACGCTTGATTGAGTCGACGATTTAATACCCTAATTTTTTGACAAATCAAAATACAAAATAACCATAACTTGGCCAAAACAGCATTAATTTCAAATCGGAAAGCTTTTCCATGTCAGTTTTTATTTGGTTAATTAATCTGCATATTTAGTTTGCAAATTAAGAACAATAAATTTTTAGCCAATTTTTGACAATTTTAATGATGTAACCCCTTATCAATTTTTGAAAAATTGGCGAAAATTTTATTCCCAATTTTCTTAGGTATTTTATTGTTAAATAATTGTAATTTTAACGGCGAATCGGAAAATATATGGCATTTGGCTGTCATTCCATTTTTGGCCAAATTATGCTCTCCAGAAGACCTCAAGTATGCGGATATTTGGGTCCTT
>VNKC01002022.1:1356-58347 GCA_008042775.1 Drosophila pectinifera
TTGCTTCACTGCACTTTATTACTTCACTTAAGAGATGGTTAATCGTAACTAAAAATACACTATAAACTAACAAGCTTAGGGAGCGCGGAGTGGTGAGCTTCCGCGGTCGGTGTAGGTGGGAAGAGGGAGAGAACGAAGAAGAAGAGCTTACGAGCGCTGGCTCCCCACACTATCGGCCCTCCTGGCGTGAACACTATTTGCCCGGCCAGTTCAGGGTTTTGTGTTGAGAGGAAACGGGTGTTACAAAATTAAATTGTAGACAGAGATAAAAAAAAAGAAATGCGGATCATGAACCAAACGGCTATGAAACGGACGACAAGAAACATCTATCGATGTGGAGGACCAGTTGGTGTTGGCCCCCTTTATACCCTCCCTACCAGTAGAATCTATAAAGATTCCACCCCTTAACACCTGCTATGCTACATTTCCACCAAACACCAAATTACTTCATTACGTTATGTAAACCTAATTGTATTTATATAAATTATGCTCAACAACTATGAAAGTGTATTTATATGTGTGTGTTTGAAAAGGAAATGAATATGACAAAAATTATGTAAAAAGGGAATTCAAATTTACTTTACATGTCGAAGTTTATGGTAGCAGTCAGTAGAAAATAATATGTATGTATATGTGTGTCAAAACACAACATTTACACGACTATGCCGTACTTACGCCGAGTCCAACGATGTCAGCAGGCCTGATGACGTTTGTTGTTGTTGCTGTAAGTTGTTAATGTATAAATGTGATCATATTACGTCCTATGCTGCACCATTACAAACTAAAGTAGGGGTAGAAAAATTATATAAGTATGTGTATGTGTATGTGTAAAACTAATTATATCTACGATACTTGGGCAGGTACGTGAATCACGCACAGTCCTGTCCTCCAGTCTACTGCGCCAGCAATCACACGACGAACAGGCACGATCAGGTAGACACCTTGATCACGGCGTCTGTATTTGACTCCAATTGGAATCCTTGATTCGCTGGCTCCTACTGGCAGCACGCGGAGATCTTCGATGTGCACAGTTAGGAATCGGTGGTGCACAGTCAGACAATTTGGTGCCAATGGCGTCTGGGGTGACACGCTAATCTACAACACCAGTTTTTTCCCTGGTTCGCAATGGAGGAATTCTGAGAATTCACAAATTCTCAGAATTAAAATTTTTCGTTCTCTCTCCTTCTTCTTTGCGGTGGGAGTCTCTACCCCGCAGAGGAGTCTATGCTCCGCAGGCGGGTCAGCGAAACTATTTAGGCACTTCCTTTTTAAAACAAAACTTATTTTAAGCGCTGCGTTTAGCGTGCCTTTGCTAACTCACCGTTGGCCGGGGAATTATGAAATTCCTGGTGATTTTCTTCAATGAATAATATGGCGGGCGATCTGGTGGGTCAACTAAATCACTTAATTATGTATATATTAATCACTCCGAACACTTATTTAATTATTTCGTACAGAGAGATGTGCAACACATTTAGACGTCAAAAGAAAAGTGCGCAATCCGCATTATAGTGTGGACGTGTGTTGGCGTCATGAAAAATGCCATAACGCCTCAACAATACCGGGATCCGCGGATAGTGAAATACTCGTTTGCGCGTTTTGAGCGTTAGAGCATCTATTGCTATTTGAAAACACGACCCTCCAACATAATCTGTCCCAACGGACTTCGGACACTGATTTATGGTAGCGCCAATAAAACTCATTGGCTTTACCTTCAAAATACTTCAAAATACTAGCATGCTTACACAGCACCGAGAAGTTTCCTTCTAATGTTTGGTGCGAAAGAGCATCAATTCTGTAGATAAAACTATCAATGGTTACACCTGATCCAGAATACTTAATTTTCCATCCATTCAGGATCTGTACTACCTTATCAGGTCTGTTTATGAGATCGGACGAGGAATTTCTATCCGAAATGGGGGAGCCTGTGTTAGGCATGGCCATATCAATATTTGGTACTTGTGCACCACTAGCTATGATTGTTACTAATATCTTCTAGAGGGGGAGACGTAGCTATTCTTTCACTAGAGGTTCACGTATCGTATGGTATTGTTTTTTTAATACTGCACTTTCTCAAGAAGAATAGAAAGTTAGGGACAGTTTGTTTTCTATCTTTCACCAAAATTAGAAACAAAGAAGGAGGGTTATTAGACTTTATTAAATTTGAAACGGTCAACGTATCATTTGAAAACGAGTACGGTTGCCTACCTGCTTCGGCTTTAACAAAAATCTAGCTCCTTTAAAGCGAATTAAGATTAAATCTTTTTATAAGTCATTCACGGATAAAATACATCTTAATGAATAAAGCGAAGCCACTGGTGTTGTGGTAGCATTTGCCCTCTCAACCTACGATCTCCTTCCTTGGAGCATGTCCGGTGACCCCTTTGATACCCTACTACCGTGGGTACATCAGCAGAGTTAAAAAATACGGTTTTTTAGATTCATAGATAGTCGGATAGTTGAGAATATATTTAGATAACAGAATACCGTTAGATAATTGTTAACTTAAGACTAAATAAAAATGTATTTTTTAGTTGTTTAAATTAATTTAAGTTCAATTTCATGTAATACTAAATTGTTTCCTATGATAATTAAGTCTTTATTGTTTTCTTTAGCTTTGAAATCTTCATTGTTTTGGCTATTAATATATATATTTTTTTCTTTTTTGCTTCTGCTTTAATATAGTTTTTAATATTTTTTTTTATGTTAGATTTTTTTTTTATTGTTTTCGAGTTTTGTTACATTAAATTATTCTTCAATCATTTCGGATAATTTGATTTAAACAGACAGTTCAGCAAGAGACTATATATAAGTTTTTACACGGATTAAAAAAAAATAAATGTTGTATTTCTTTTAAATCCAGGTTTTAACTCACTTTTGTAATCCAACGATGAAGATCGATTAGCTGATAGAATTTTTATGTTTGCCAAGGGCTTTAAGATTAATTGTGTTGTTACGAACTAAATAACCGTTAATGTAATCTTATAGTTAACCCGAACTAATTTGTTTAGAAATACAAAAATTTTAATTTGTAACGTTCAAGTTAAGCCAACATTGCCATTTAAACCTCTTTAAATTTTGGTAGAGGTATTTGGATTTTACATTATTTTTCCTTTTCAATCCATTTGCTTGCTTTATATTGCTTAATTTAATTTTTCGTTTTTCATTTCTTTCATTTATATTCACTTAATTAACTTAATTGCTTCTATACTTGTTTTTCATGTTTAAGCCCGATTAATTTATTTTTTCCTTGCTTCTTTACTTTTTTTTTATTTCTTTTACATTAACCTAAATTTTCTTTTTTTTATATTCACTGTTTCCTTTTAATTTAAATTAAATTAATTATTTCATATTAAATTCCATTAATTCCAATTGCACGCTTCTTTTCAATTCACATTCCTTTTATTTTGAAATAATTCATGATTTACAGGTGGAGAAGTTAATATTTCCCTCTGGTTGGTAAACACCAAAAAAAATTTTACAGGAGCAAAAAAAAAAAAATGTGGTTGGCCTCGACTGGCCATGGAGGATTGCATAACAATTTGAAGGTTAAGGCACGCCGGCCTAATTATATTTTCCGTTCACAAAACGTATCTGAAAATATGCCTTCCGGGTCAATTACAACGCCTGACTCTCATCGCAGCAGCTCGCCTTATTACTCCTCCATGTCCTCGTCTGAAACTCCCTTTAGGAGGCCACCGTTCGGGGTGGTCCTCTGGGCGCTAAGCCAAAGGGTGCTCCTTAGGAAATCGAAGGAGTGCTCCTCAGGACACCTTAATTGAAAGTTTGTCGGGTCTTCATTTCTCGATTCGGCCGCTCTCACCAAAGGCACGATTTGTGCAATCTGCGTTGCAGGTGCAACGGCTTTAGCTATACAAGTTATGTATCTATAATTTTTTTCAGTGTAAATTAGCTTTCTATTCTGCTTTTCTACTCGTTTGCTAGTCTGCCGCTTATCTTTAGCTTAGCAACCGAGCAGAAAGCTATTGATCTGCAGATCAACGGTTATTTTGATAACGTGGCGCCAGCCTCTTTTTTCTATTCTCTTTTCATAACAAGAGCTTTATTAATTATGCTGGAGTACAGGAGACGATTAAGTTTAGTTCCGAAGATGATGTCAAGCTGCACAGGTCAAACAATTAACAATCCAAATAATAAATAAAGACAATTATGTGAACATTAAAATATTAATAAGAAATCTACAACTTTTATTTAAACCAAACTAAAATTAAAATAAATATATAAAATTTAAATAAAACCAACAAAAACAAAACTATATAATTTACACACATACCTGTGCAAAAAAAATCAATTTGTCGGGGTGGTCTTTTCGTCTTCCCACGACTGAGCGAAAACAAGTAAGGCTGCTGCGCGTTCTCCAGCAGCAGCGGCAGCGGCAGCGGCAGCTCGGATGCCGTTAGATCGGCGGAGACGCTCTTTACTCTTGCTCTTACTCTCTTACTCTCTTTATTTTTGACTCTTGTCGTAATCGGTGCTTGCTACGTTATCGAAATGGCGGAAGCAGAAATAACTCATATTTCGTTAAATAATACCCGATATACAGAACTTAAACTATAGAGTATATAAATAAATCTTCTAAGTATAAATTCTAAGTATAAAATACTCTGCAAGGGTATAAAAGTGGATAATGTTGGCAAAATGGCAAAAAAAAAAGCTGTACTGTACTGCATTTCTTTACGCAGAGGTCCCGGAAGAGATTCCACTGCAGAGACTCTCCCCTTTTAAGCATCTCACCAGGATTCAGTTGAGCAAGCTCATTAACAAGTGGCCAAGCGGTGTCATGAGCATTTCATTATTTATAAAAATTCCAGCTCCACAGAAGCAAGCAATGCGGAATGCTCCCCGTCCCTTCTCATTTACCAGCACGTTGGTCGAATCTTTCCCAGGAAGATTCCCCTCATAGTGGCCAGGCTTATAACAGCTCCGCTTCAGTGCCACTGCCAGTGCCAGTTCCATTCTCTTGTCAGGTATTTCAGCTTGTTGTTTGCTGTAGTAATGTGTCTAACTGCCACACGCACAGCACACAGAGTACCTCCCACGCCTAGCAGTGTCAACTGGCATACGAAACCAATTTCCTTTTTATGGCAAATGAAATGAAAATTTGAAATGACCACAAAAACCGGAGAGAGCGAAACTCTAAGAGAAGAGGGGATAGAGAGACGGCGCACTCGGAAATAAAGGCTATGCGGGGTTAACTTTAAAGATTAAATACACAACAGCTTTAAAAAGGAGGAAAGTGAAATTATGACAAAACTAGACTCCAATCATTTTTAATAATTATTTAACCAATTAATTAACTAATTCATTTTTGTGACCAGGAAAGTAAAATTAAGACAAAACTAGACTCCAATTATTTTTAATAAAACTTTAACCAATTAATTAACTAATTCATTTTTGGGACCAGGAAAGTAAAATTAAGACAAAACTAGACTCCAATAATTTTTAATAATTATTTAACCAATTAATTAACTAATTCATTTTTGTGACCAGGAAAGTAAAATTAAGCAAAACTAGACTCCAATCCTTTTTAATAATTCTTTAACCAATTAAACAATTTTTATGACCAGGAAAGTAAAATTAAGACAAAACAAGACTCCAATCATATTTAATTATTCTTTAACAAATTAATTAACTAGTCCATTTTTGTGACCAGGAAAGTAAAATTAAGACAAAACTAGACTCCGATTATTTTTAATAATTCTTTAACAAATTAATTAACTAATTCATTTTATGTGACCAGGAAAGTAAAATTAAGACAAAACTAGACTCCAATCATTTTTAATAATTCTTTAACCAATTAATTAACTAATTCATTTTTGTGGCCAGAAAAGTAAAATTATGACAAAATTAGACTCCAATTATTTTTAATAATTATTTAACCAATTAATTAACTAATTCATTTTTGTGACCAGGAAAGTAAAATTAAAACAAAACAAGACTCCAATCATATTTAATTATTCTTTAACAAATTAATTAACTAGTCAATTTTTGTGACCAGGAAAGTAAAATTAAGACGAAACTAGACTCCAATTATTTTTAATATTTCTTTAACAAATTAATTAACTAATTCATTTTATGTGACCAGGAAAGTAAAATTAAGACAAAACTAGACTCCAATCATTTTTAATAATTCTTTAACCAATTAATTAACTAATTCATTTTTGTGGCCAGAAAAGTAAAATTATGACAAAATTAGACTCCAATTATTTTTAATAATTATTTAACCAATTAATTAACTAATTCATTTTTGTGACCAGGAAAGTAAAATTAAGACAAAACTAGACTCCAATTATTTTTAATTATTCTTTAAAAAATGAATTAACTAATCAATTTTTGTGACCAGGAAAGTAAAATTAATACGAAACTAGACTCCAATTATTTTTAATAATTATTTAACCAATTAATTAACTAATTCATGTTTGGGACCAGGAAAGTAAAATTAAGACAGAACTAGACTCCAATCATTTTAAATAATTCTTTAACCAATTAATTAACTAATTCATTTTTGTGACCAGGAAAGTAAAATTAAGACAAATCTAATCCATTTTTGTGATCAGGAAAATAAAATTAAGACAAAACTAGACTCCAATTATTTTTAATAATTCTTTAACAAATTAATTAACTAATCCATTTTTGTGACCAGGAAAGTAAAATTAAGACAAAACTAGACTCCAATTATTTTTTATAATTTTTTTAACAAATTAATTAACTAATTCATTTTATGTGACCAGTGGGATAACAATGAGTATACTTGTAGCGTTGGCCTACACATTTAATAAAAATTAGAAACGTTTTTTAAAAACCTCTTTTGTTAGATTTCTGCCCAAATTAAATTAATTTCATGGTTAAAAATGTTGCTTATTTCAACTCTATGAAATTATGATTGATACAAAATATATATCATATAATTTACCTTCTAATTTATGTTTATAATTTTAAGGTCCATCCCTTTATTTTATGGCCCTTTTTTGGTTAGAAGTATCTGCGAATAACCACTCTTATACATTGTTTTAGTGCAATGTTAACCATCGCTTTGGGATAAGCTTACAGTGTCTCAAAACAGGCAACACGACAGAATCAAGCAAGCGACAATGTAGTGGAGTGGCTGCAGATATTTGAGGCTGTTTGGCGAGGAACTCCAATGTATTTAGATTAAATGTATCCAACTGGAGGCAATTCACGCTCAAGAATAACTGAATTAGCCATGCACATCGGCTAACAGTATTCCAGGACCTCAGCTCTCTTCTCTTAATCCGTAATCTGGTTATGGACGCGAAACAGCTGCTGCCTCTTTCCCGTGCAGAGCAACCCATCCTTTTTTTAGAGGTCACCGAAGCAATCTACAAGCAGCGGCTTTACGGTGGATTTATTTTATTGCTGTGTTTATGCGAAACCCATTTCACGCAATCTTTTCATAAAATGGGGAAAAAGTGTGTGAAAACATTTCAAATTTTTTCCCTATACACGAAAGTTGACTATGAATTCGACCTTATTATGTGAGAACGGCCCAACCTATTTTTTCCGTTGTTTATAACTGCGAGAGGAAGGTTTGGGTGAAAGAAAATATTTGGAAGCCTCCCGGAAGATGAAAGAAATCGTGAATTCGAATTTGTAGTTGTATGAATCAGGTATTCCCAATGGTTTTATGATAACTACTGTCCTAAAAACATCATTAAATGTAGTTTTTTTTTATAGGCTGACAGCAACCATTGGGGCAAGACGACAATACAACACTTCCAATGACAATTGACAAAGTCGATAGATCTAAAAAGTACCGGATAAAACAGTAGTTCGATAACAAAATACCGTCTTTAATGCATAAAATTGATTCTAAAAAGTATATTTTATTCATTTTAGAGGGAAGTTGACAAAATGGTCCCACAGAATGTATTGCTTTTTGCTAGTGACTTGCCATAATTTGTAGAAAATATACTGTATGAACTACAACATAAACAAATAACAAAATAAAGAAGTTTTTAGCGGCATGGAAAAAACTAAATTGAATTATTATGAATTAAGTGAGTCTATGTACAAGAGCAGGTTAAGAAATCAATTTAGGGTTTTCAATGTAAATTACTGCAGGGGTCGAGGACTGCACGAGGAATCCAAACCAACAAAGAAACATAAACACATATTGTTGTCTCTAACAAGGTTCTAATGACAGCTCAAACTTTGAACACCATTTGGCTGTAAAAAAATAAATAAAACTCGAGTATTTTATTGTTAGCAATAGTACGTGTCGGACTGGATGTAAGTAAGTTTTGTTGCTGTCTAATGCCATCTAATAGACGACCAAACATTGGACGACGTACACGTCGGGCATTATTTAGTGATTAATTAATTACTTGCAAAGAACTAGAGTCATTGTAAATGCTAACTTGTATCACTGGGCTTTCGAATTCTTTTCGCTCTTTTGCCAACACTAAAGACCATAAATTACTGCACATATATTTCATTGGTGTTTTGGCAATTGATCTTGATCCGCGTTGTGCAATTTTTAAAGCGACAACAACGTGATATAATTGGGGATGTGGAAAAGTTTTTTCGATCGGGTTAATCCACATAAATCGGACGCGAGTATAATGCCAAAGCACACAAAGATCTTTGCTCAAAGCCAAACAGTAAATACTTTCTTATCTCTTGCCAAGACCATCTTCACTGCTAATTTGGCTGGTGAACATCAATGAATTTGAACTCGTGAATGATCAATGAAATGAACTCTTTGCAACGAAATTATATAGCTAGTGTTGGAAGGACAGAGGAGGATTTTCTGCCTTATTTTATGCATTTTTTTTTTGCACTTTTAGTTCATTTGGAATTCTGAATTGAAAATTTTTAAACAATCGTTGGCTTATTGGTCGCATATGCATACTTAGTGCATATTTTTAGGGCTGATTGATGTTCACTGCTAATTTGGCTGGTGAACATCAATGAATTTGAACTCGTGAATGATCAATGAAATGAACTCTTTGTAACGAAATTATTAAGCTAATGTTGGAAGGACTGATGAGGATTTTCTGCCTTATTTTATGTATTTTTTTTCACTTTTAGTTCAGTTATAATTCAGCATTGTACATTTTTAACCAATGGTTGGCTTATTGGTCGCATATGCATATTTAGTGCATATTTTTAGGGCGCGTTGTCCCCTGTTATTAATGTTGTTTGTTTGCCAGAATTTAATTCAATATAACGATAATAATAACAAATACTTTTTCACATACAATTTTGTTTTATAAAGCAATTCCTTCTAAGAGCCTTTTGTGAGTTAATCCTTTCGATTTTCTCAAACTAACCCAACAATGCTGTATTGGAGTCTCTCTGTTGGTGAAGCGGTGTGCAGCTCATAAAGCGCCATACGTATGCGCATTTTATTTGATTTGATTTAATTTTATTGCTTTTTATGTATGCTTCCCTTCCATACAGTTTGGCTGCTCCTTGTTGCCAAATCCCACAATAACAAGAATAGAAGCTATCTTGAGGAAGGCGAAGTTTGTATACCCTAGTCATGTTCCTATTACACTTATAATTCTTAGTAGAACAATTTTGATTCAATGAAAAGAAAAAATTATTAGTGGTCTATACATCAATGAAAAACAAAAAGATGATCATATTCGTTTATCGATCCCTAATTCTGAAATCATATTAAATTGCTGTATTTCAGAGATGATAGAAATATGTTAAACAAGAAGGAAAGCTATATTCGAGTATTATAGACTGTGAGATACTCTGTACCTAAAGCATTGTGGGTAAAATGACTAATGGCTAATTTACTTTGTCTAATTATGCTCAAATTTATAAAAAACAAATGAAAACAAATGTTGCTAGCTACACGTTGAGGAACACCGAAAAAAGACAAATGTTGCTAGGAACATGTTGAACAGCACCCATTGGAACTGCCAACACAAATGTAGGTGTTGCAGAAGTTTGGCATATACAGAAACATTTTTTAATAACTCCCATGTTTATCATCCGATTTCACACAAATTTTAGGGAACGTCCGCACATTTACTTTAATTCGAAAATCACGTCAATAGCTTAGTTATAGACACATCTAAATCTGAAAGACTAGTTAGCGTTGAAACTGACTCGTCTAGATAAAACTGCTATTGATGCTGATCAAGGTCGGAAACGACTCCTCACTACGTTGCAAGGTTTTGACCAAAATCAGAGTATCCTCTGCCAGCGTATATACAATGTAGAAGAGCGCATTAAACGGGATATACCACTTTGCACTGGAATTAAGTTAATTTGATTTTTATTTATTTATGCCAATGGAAATTGGTTTTTGTTTTGATTCAAGTCAACCAACTAGACGAGCCTATTTACAAATCCAAGGTGATACCCAACATAAATGTAGTGGAAATGTTCGATTTACTCAGCAAGAAGTAAGAAAGGAAGCTAACTTCGGGCAGCCGAACCCATGCAGCTTGCAATTTGACCCAACTTATATAAGACATAGTCGTAAGATTTCGGGCAAAAGAAAATAAACTTTACTGGAGGTGTCTTTATTAAAGCATTTGCTGAATATTTGGGTGTTGAAAACTCAGCGCACTGGCTTTCGATCATGGGATTTCAAAAAACTTTGGGTTCTGGTTAGTAAGTCGATTTGATGTGTAATCAGAGGTTATACCATTGTTTTTGTCAATATTTCTGGGTGGCATTTCATATAGACATTTTGTATGGCGAGTTCGGCCCCGTACCATGATGGCATCTTTATATGACGTTTTCATCGAAGTCACTAATAATTTCTCTAGTGTGTTATACTTATTAGGCATAAGCGAGGTCACTAATGAAAGGTCCTATATGGAGCCAACAGTGAGACTTCAGAATAAGTTCTATATTGCGTCACCTATGTCCTAATGACGGCACCTGTGTCATTAGTGATTTCATATAGGACATGTTTCGGAATATATTTATGTATTAACTTAACAAAGATCTTTAGCGAAGATGAGTGATAAATCAAAAGATATTACAGAATTAAAATTATTACATTTAACTTTAATGGGTCATTCTGGGCAAACTTAAAGAACGGAAAGAACTCGTAAATCTTCAAGGGACAGCAATATCAACATAATCTATAAGTATTTAGTAGTCAACAATACCCAAAAAAAATGATGTAGAGACGATAAGGAAAACTAACTATTAACCAACATCTGTAGCAAGATCGTAGTCGTGATATTTTTTAAAGCTGTTGGGCATAATATTTAAGTAAATAATCAACTCATAGTTCAGTTTAAGGTCGCTCTTAGAAGATTTTAAATTTCGCTCGCTGCGATGAGCGATAGAATCAGGAGAGCTAATATAAAATGTAAGTGCTGTAAACAATGTGGAAAGTGGACAACGGTAAATTGGGTAACGGTAAATTGTGGGTGGTAGTATACAGATTACAAGCGGTGAATTAACGGCACTGCTACGCAGTGCTAGTTTCAATACACAGCGACGCATCAGTCGGGAGTACGCACAGATATACGTCACTCATTTCCCCCTCTCTCTCTCCGTATCAACAACACAGCATTAATTTTTCATGCAGATTTAACCGTTACATGACAGCACCAACAAACGTTGCCGGAATGACAGTGGGACTCGTTGAATATAAAATATAAGTGCGTCCGTGAGGAATAGCAATATCTCTTACCAGAAACAACAGCGATTAAAAACTAGAAACTAGCGGTAGCTTAAGATCTGTTTATCCAAACTAGTAAACATTTTGAGTAACGACTGTAAAAAATTGTATTTTTTCCTTTTTGGTCGCCATGTGTCCCACTGTGTATCAAAGTCAAATGCTCAAGATAGGTGCCGATAACAACAATAAAGTACAAAAGGAAGCACAGGAGACAGGATAGCAAAAGGAGCCAAGAGGAGCCGAAGGAGTGAGAAAAAAGCAGAAGCGACAGCGTCAAGAAAATGGCGACGACGATATTCGTGGGCGGATAGGGGGTTTCCGGGAGTTCCGAGAGTTCGGCGATGATTTTTGGCTTGTTGTCATCTCTGCGAATCGTGGCCGCGTTGCTTGATAAATGATGATGCGTGCCACATGACTGGCCATATAAACGGAATCTGCTCGACTCCACAGTGCCGAAACCGAGAACCGAGAACCGAAAATATTGCCAACTACACGGGCTCAAGCCCTTTGGATACAGGAGTTTAACATTTGGGTCAGGACTTCGTATGGATGTTTGCCGGTATTGCCGGATTGACAGTCGCACAATAGCTTGCCAAAAAAGAAAAGCAAGAGCTTCTCGGCCTTCAGTTTTTATTGAGTCCGAAGTCCCACATTTGAAATTTAAATCAACTAGCTAACATTTTTATATTTGGCACATAGTGCTCTATAACGATTCTTTTTTTAACGGTTTTATAATTTTTACCAATGGTTTTTCACTTAAAAGTTCTTGATGAAGATCTGTTCTTTATAACATATATAAATAATTTATTTAGAAACAGCGGAGTTCCCAGCCGCTTAAGGTGTCCTGACTAAGATATGAGTTTTGCTAACGAAGACCTTTAGTTAGCGATTTCTGTAGCACCCCGGTATATTGAAGATTAAAAATTTGGGAGTCTTATAGCACTGTTCTTACTGTTTGCAATTTATTTACACTCTTCATATTGTTCACTCTCCTTCTGGACTGTACTTTGTGTATAGCTGTGCGTCGCATACGGAGCTACTAACGGTAAATATGTAAATACATCAGCAAAATTTCGATACAATCTGCATTCAGTAGCTGGGTCGCCAGGGGGGGTATTGAAAGTGAAAGTGACGTCGCTGTGGCTGCTGCTGCTGGCGCTGCTGTTGGCGCTGCGCCGACCTCAGCTGCGACGGCGACTGCGCTTGTGATGTCTGCTCGGATTCGTCGCGTCGCTGCAGCAGCGATGACGCCGCGCGGTTTGCTGTTTCGCGGCGAAAGCCAAGCAGCGAACTACCATTACCGCTGCCGTTGTCCTGGCGCGAATTTTGCTGCTGCGTCAAAGCCAATCGCCGTTTTGTTGTTGGTCCTTCTGCACCGCTACGCACTCCTCCTCTTCTTCCTTCACCTTCTACTTTCGATTTCGATTTCGCTGCTGCTGATGTCGCAGTCGCAGCTCCTGCCACCGCTCCCTTTGCGCTTGTTGTTGCAGTTGCATACGCTGCACGTATTGGCTTCGTCTTCTGCCTGAATGCTGGGTCCGCTGTCGACGTCGCCGTCGTCCGCTTTCTGGCCGCTGTTAAGGGCGCTGTTACGGGAGCTGCTGCAATGCAATGGCGTTAATAGATAGCATAACATTTCTTTACTATGAATAATGGCTGAGAGAAAAATTTGTTGAAATTTCAAGTTTTACAGCTATTTTATAATAATAACTATATATGTGTGTATATTAACAAGCCCTAAAAACTACTTAACTGTGAAACAACAGATCTCAGAGCTACCAACCTTAGTGATAACAGTGTAGTCTGTTGCACGCAGATTAAAGTCATCGAACTAAGTTGTAGTTGTGATTTTCGGTTTATATATGTATATATTTTTCTGACAATAAGATCGAATAATAAACTAGAGAGTTATTCGGACACAAAGCTGGAATTTCAGGATAGGGTCTTAAAGGCTGCAGATGCATGCTGCAAAGCTGGATATAGCCGACTGAGTCGCGGGTTCGATCCCTGTCGCAGACACTATTACTTACTCTTTTCCATTTTTCCTATTCTTGGAAAAATAAAATGAATCAAAAGAAGAAAAATAATGTGCCGCACGTATGTGAGTGTTGACTCGTTTTTGAGACATTTAAAGTAAATCAATTTAAGTTGGCATTCATATTTTTATCATTCATTACATTTTTGAAAAAACGCTATGTGAAGACCGTGTGTGCTTGCTTTATATTATTAATCTTTTTCAATGTTTTTAAATTTTTTTTTTATACCCGGTAAGTGTATTATACCTTAGTGCTAATCGAGAACATCACACTTCTTCACCACCCAATACACAAAGCTTTTGGTAGCGGGTACCTGACAGTCGATCTTATTCGACTGTAGCTTTCTTACTAGTTTTTTTTTTGGTGTAGTGACAATTCGTAAGTTGTCCATCTTATTCTCGCATAATTTGTTTAGAAACTTGGAGAGGGCGGCTCTGAGGTGCAACCACAAAATAATTAACAATAAGTCGGCATTTTAAAAATGGTAGAATGTTCCTGAAGCATTGAAGAATAATATACAAATATTAATTGCCATATAATTATAGCAAAGTATTTAAAAAAAAAAATCCGAAAGCCAATTACTAGGCGAAAACTTTTCGTGAGGTTTCGCAGTGAAGCTAAGAGAGGGAAATTTCGGAGGGAAATATTATTCCTTAGTGAAAACATCTGGAAAAACAGGCCTCTGTATAAAATCCATTTGATTGCAAGTATTAAATAGACCACGTGATTCTTTGGAGTAGCCTCTTACCCACTGCTTTTACAGGTGATCCAGTTGTTCCTTTCGCTCCTTTCGCTCCTTTTCCCAGTCCCACCATTGGTGCTGCTCCTTCCTCCGTCGAGAATGCCCCACTCCGTCCAGTTGAATTAACGACGGATTTGGGACGGATCGGTGCCCGACTGGTCGTCGGGATTGGTCCGCGGCGGCTCTGCAACCTCGGCAGCTGGATGGGCCGTACATCCTCCGCTGGCGGCTGCTGGCTGGAGTGCGGACTGGACTCCGAGCTCGGGTTTGGGTTCGGTTTCGGTTTCGGTTTGAACTTCTGCAGATGCCTCGCCTGCTGGTGCAGGATCTCCGCCTTCAGCATCTGCTGCTGGGTGCGGAAGGCACGCTTGTAGGCCGTCACCTGGGGAACATAGGAAAGTTACAGGCTACAATATAATTACAGGCCATTGATGCGAGTTCATATTTATACCATTTATTCAAGGGGTACAAGGCGCTGAGGACAGACGGACATGGCTAGATCGGCTCGTCTGGTGATGCCGATCAAGAAATCAAATACCTAATGTTTATATGCTATTATGGATATGCTTTCTCTTGCCTATTGCACACATTTTCTGTTGGCACTCATTTATAATACTCTTGTGTACTCCCCTTGTATCCTATTGGCTATAAAAACTACATAGACTTTATGATGGAAAAAAGTTACCCATACCTGGTACCCATGTATGTAACAGTCGATTTAGCCATGTCCGTCTGTCCGTCCGTGTGAAAGAATAGATCTCAGGGACTATAATAGCTAGAGATATAACCATGTAATACCTATAACTAAGCTATAGTCGTGATTCCCGACTTAAAGTAAATGAATATGGAATAACTACATTTGTGCTCTTAAAATTACAGTGAAATCGGATGATAAACATATGCCGACAACACCAGCATGCTGCTCAACATCTTCCTAGCAACATGTCTTTGTTGAGTATTCTCAACATGTTGCTAGCTACATTTTATTTTTTTCTATTAATTTCTCGATCGTTTTCATGCCAGCTTAATGTTATAGTCATCCGATCTGACCAGTTCCGACTTATATACAACCTGCAATAAAAGGAAGACTTAGAGGCTAGTTTGCACCAAAAAGGACAGACGGACACACGTGCAGATAGACGGACAGGCGGACTGGCAAACATGCATAAATCAACTCGACTCTGAGATACCCTGTACCCAAAATGTTATGGGTGAAAGAACACATGGACATGGTTAACTTTTTTGTCTAATGCTCAAATTGATGAAAAACTGAAATTAAACAGAGCTTTTGGCAAATGAAGACAAATGTTGATAGGAACATGTTGAACAGCACCCAAAAATAAAAAGTGTTGCTAGGAACAATGCCCATTTGTGTTGCCAACACAAGTGTTTCTGTTTCAGGACGTCAGCACTGAAACTGATTTTTTAATAACTCCTATGTTTATCATCGGATTTCACTAAAATAGAGCAAGTCCGAAAATTTCAACTATATCTTAGATATATGTTTTTCATGGTTTTCAAGGACAAATAATAATAATAAAAAAAATCTGATAAATAGATAAGAATGTTGTAATAAAATTGGGTATCTCTAGCTCTTTTAGTTTCTGAGGATACGGCTAAATCGAGTCGTTTAAAGTTAAAATTTTGACAAAATCTAGCTTTATCATATAGTTTCAATATGGCAATCTGTGCAAAATATCTATGTTTATTCTATTGATTTCTCCCTATTAATGACTATATCATTCGTCGTTGATATAGTCGTCCGATCCGGCCAGCTTCGACTTTTACAAAACCTGCGACAGATACATGACTATTTGGATTGTCTCATCCACGAAGGCGATGTTGGTCAGGAATATATATACTTTATAGGTCCCTGCTGCTCTGCTAACTTTTGACTAAATGTATACAAAAAAGCCAACCGGATCCGTGTGCATAATTCATACCTGCGAGGCACTCGCCACCAGCAGGTGATTGGATCCTTTGAGATGCGACGACGGACCAGCGCTGGCTCTGGAGCCGTGCTCCCGCTTCCGCTTGTCCAGGTTCTTCTCCCACTGCTCCGGGCTCTTCTCCGCCTTCTCCAGCAGCGCCTGCTGTTTGCGGTGGACTTTCTTGGGCGGATGCCCAGCCGGCATGTCGTCGTGAGGTGGCTGGAAGAAGGCCCGATGGCTGGAGCGGCTCACCTGGTTGGAGGTCACCTTGGACACCCTCGGCTTAGCCTTGGCCTTCTCCAGCGGCTTCTTCTTGGGCTTGACCTTGACCTTGCTCTTGACCTTGGTGAGGCAGAGGGACATTTCCTCATCGGGGGAATCAGATTGTGGACCACGTTGCTGCAGTGGCACTCGCCGCTCGAAGTGGGCCGGATATGGGTTAGAGTCCTTGGAAAATGCTCCCGATGCGGCTTCCAAATTGCTTTTCGAAGCTACCTTAACTAACGCATAGTTCGACGATCGTCGGGACTCTGACTTCGCCGTCGAGTTGGTGTCCTTTGATGTTCCCCAGGTTGGGTCATTATACGCACCAGAATTTGAGCTTAGTTTCGGGGTAAGAGTTAATTTCCTGGAGTCTCTAGTCAGGGGCTTCGAATTAGCTGCTACAGTTGGTGCCGAAATGGTTTCGTTTTTTATTGGCAGTGAGCTTGCCGGTGCAGTTTTCGAATTCGAATTCGGTTGGCAAGTCACACTGGACTGTGCGCTTTCTGCCCTTAAGGACTTGTCTCCTGGAGTTCCCCCTCTTCGGGGTGTCAATTTCATTGCGGGTGTGCCTTTTGCCTTGGTGGCCAAGGTGGGCTGTGAAAAGCCAAAATTGGCAACCGAAGTCTCTCCCCAATTGGCCACAGAAGCTGCTAATGTACAAATAATAAGTCCAGTGGGACTATAACTATAAAAACAATGTGTTGATCCCTACCTGAACTCTTTCCCCAATCTGATATCGAGGAGCGCGAGCTGTTGTATAGGCAGAATCCCCGTGTGCTCCGTGCGATTCCCAGAGAACTGTGGGGTGGCGCGTGACCTTGCTCCGCGGTTGCCAGTGGCGGGGCCAGTGACCCCAGGGACTCCAGCAGTGAGCCTCTAGACGTCTCCAGGCTGCGACTCCTTTGTCTGTGGTTCGCATGCAGGACATTGTGGAAGCTGAGCGGACGCTTCGTCTGCGTCTGAGTGTCCTGTTCCTGCCGCCTAAGATGCACTGGGTCCTCGACTCTGCTAAAGCTGGAGCTGCGGCTGCTGGCTGCGGACACTCTGCGTGGGGCACCAGCCTGTGGACGGCGATCGAAGGCGTAGCTGGTGACCGGCCCATCGGCGAACTGGATGTACTCGAACTGCTTGACGCGATCGCCTGGGAACAACAAATTCCATTGGATATAAAACCAATATACTAGATATAGCTCGAGCTTAGATGTGGGTTCTCACACCTACCTAGAGTGTGGAAGCGCACCCTGGACGGGAGCCGGGCCCCGCTGGCACCTCCGCCTGCGTTTCCGCCAGCCATCAGGTGGCCCAACTCCGCACTGGTTCCCTGCTTATTGACCGCCTGGTCCACCACCGAAATGCGGCGCTTCAGAGACTCGTCCACGGTGATTAGGGGGTCGGGCTCCCTCCTGGGTATCAGCGCGGCGTTCGCCAGAGAAGTCTTCTCGATGGCCTTCATGTGGTGCTGGCGGCTCGGGGGAATCTGGCGCATATAGGAGCTTCCCATGTCCAGGCCCGACAGCGGCGGCAGGCTCAGGGATCGGGCACTAATCAGCCCCATGTCCATGGCCAGCTGGTGGCCGTTGCCCACCTCGCTCTCCCTGCTACTCCGTCGCCCCATCCTCCTGCGCTCCCTCCTCGAAGCCGCGGTCGGGGTCGCCCGGTTTCTACGCAGGCAGCGCGGTAACTTGTCCATCAGGATCCCGTCCTGGGAGGGCACACTGCTGGACGAGCAGCTGTCATCCAGCGCCGACTGCCCGAAGACCGAGTACGGCTGGGGGCCACTGGACGGCCGTCCACTGTCCATTTCCGCACCGCCCACTGAGAAGGACATTGAACGCCGCCGGCTCGCCTGCATCACCGTGTGCAGCAGCTGGCCGGAGGTGATGCTGGCCGCCTGGTCCGCCTGCAGCCGGACAGGACTGCACTCCTGCGCCGCCCTTCTCACCTTCCTTAACGGACCCGCATTCTCCTCCTCCGACCGGAGCGAGCGCATGTTTCTGCTGTCTGCAAGAGAGAGAGAGGAAGAGAGAGAGAGAGAGAGAGAGAAAGGGAGAGAAAATATTAACAATATATTTACAAAAATAAAACAAGAAAGGAAAGCTTGCACATCCTTGCAGTTTGCAATAAGACATACTAGACCGAAGTTGATCCAATTAAAAAATGTATTTTCTGAGCATAAATACAGCGAACTAGCGCAGATTAGCCTCTTATTCTGTTCCTATTCAGTTCCCGATTGTTCCTATTTGATATAGTGTCCGACTTATGTAAAAGTTAATACGTAGTTCTAAAATCATTAGATATTACTTTGAAACGGCTACGTTTTTCTTTGCGAAATTAACAGTTTATGCCTTTTTCTATGTCAAATCGAATCTTATTTGCAAAAGATACAAAAAGTTGGCTCATTGGTCTATTGACGATTATTTCTCACCATCTATCTATATATATATACATTTATTAAAAAAAAAAGGCTTTTATGATCCATCCTCGAATTCGGAAAATAAAATACCAACACTTTCGATTTGGTTGCCATGGTTGCTGTACTATTGGTGGAACGAAACAATCTGGTTGAAATACTTATACTTGTATCGCAAAAATAAAAGGAAAACCGGAGCCCGCCTGTACATCTCGCCGAATCTGTGTGTTACCCATGTTAATCATCCGACTTCAATTAAATTTGTATTATTTAATATCTAATTACTTTAAACGACTACCGCTTAGTTATCGTTTTTCAAGATTTTCCAGGGCGGTAGCTCTAGCTCTAGCTCTTTTAGTCTCTGAGACGGACCGACGCACAGACGCATATGGCTATATCAAGAATGTGTATACTTTATGCGGTCGGTGATATCTCCTGCCTGTTACATACATTCTTGTATGTTCTGTTCCTACGAACACCGGGTAGAGAGTCTAGGATTAATAAGTACATCCATACATGCAAATATACACATCAATCCAAATTGAAAAAATTGCCCTGATGTCAGCTATAAATTATTTATAATAATTATTTCATATTTTAGACAAATCATGTCAAGACAGTGTAATTTTAGAATACCTCTTCAACGACATATTGTATAAATATACTTATAAATTTCGAGTCTAGGAAATATAGATTTTATATTTTTATTTTCTATAATGCCGCTTACTGATGGGTTTTCAGCTCGAACTGTTATTAAACATAATTATTATAATTATATTAATATTAAAAGCCGGGAAAGCTGGATTTTTTAGTTCATCAACCACAACAGGTATAATTTTGCAAAACTGTTATTGTGCATTATTTTACCCCCATTTATTCTCAAACAACTGATTTTTGAAAGAAAACGTACGGGGTACCATCTGAACTGTATCGGTATATAGCTTTTACGATCGGAACATCGTAAGTCTATATTCAATTCTATAATAGTAATAGTAGTGCCCATTTCCACACACTCGGTGGTCATCACAGTGATAACAAGTTATTGTGTGAATTCGTTTTAGCTTTTCTTACTGCAAAAAATACAAAAAATAGATACATGGATGCAACATCATTTCAACACAAATGGCTTAACATAAATGGTGATTTTATGCACTTGGAATACACACTTGGAATACTGTGAAACTTAGCAAACCCAATAGTTATTGACTCGCACGGGGGAGCTGTCGGACTTTGCTCCCACACCGTACTCATTAAACACTTTTATAAATTACCAAGAGATGAGTTCCTTAAAGTATATAGTATAGTATATATTGTATAGTATAGTAGATACTCTTGGTTTTCCCTATGCAGCATCCATATATCCCAGAACTTACGCGTACTGTGGGCCATGGCCGAGGAGGCGCCACGTTCGTAATACGTCCTGACGGCACTCTCGTAGAGCTCGCTGGTGTTGCGCAGGAACCATGGCTGCATCCGGCCGTTGGCTCTGATCAGGCGATTCAGCTGCTCCGGCTTCATCACCAGTCCGCGATCAGAGTGTCCACTGTTAGGCCTCGCCGAGGGATATGGGTCTGGTAGCTAGTTCGGAGTCGCTTTGGAGAATCGCAGCTCTGGGACTTGGATAATTTAGCTTCGAAAAACGCACCAGAATCGGATGTAATATTAGAATTTGTAATTGTTCGTCTCTAGACCACTTTAGAACTATTGGTGTGTAAATAGGACTGACAAAGAGTGTACTAAAACATGCCGGTGCATATGCGTATGCAGTTGCGAAAACCCACAGTTACTTCAAGTATCAGCCAAGTGTTAGAGCCAGATTAAAAAACAATATTATCCGAACGGACTCAATTTTGATATGACTACATAGGCTGACTGGGTTTCGGCCCAACTTGACAGACCCTTTTTATAGATATAAACTCAAGGAAATTATTCAGAAATCGAGAGATATTTGTAAGCCTCGCAGTTCATTCTGCTTATTAAATATAAAAGTTTGCTTTAGGGATACGTTTCTTTTGACTTCTAGAAATAAAACTATAAACTCGAGGCAGTTGTCAATGATTGATTCATTTCTCTTACTATAGCACAGTGGTATATGACTCTTCTTGATAATATTTTCACTATTATATTATCACGGACAGTGCAGAAACTTATTTGTCTGCTATATTGAAAATTCTTTCGATGTCCTGCTTTTATTTGTACTGTATAACAATTGACTTTAATTAGTAATATAGTACCTTTTCAATTTAAGACGAGTGTATGAATGAGTACCCAACCCCAGCTCCTGTGGGCCTATGAGCAGGTCTAATCCCCGAACCCGTTTCGGCCACTTGCACCCGCTTCACCCGCGTTACTTAGTTGTATAATTATGTGGGTTTCAATGAAATTAGCCCGCTCACCGGCATACGTAATGTACTCAGGCTCATTCGATGGTCAGCGCTGCTAATCCCTGCTCCTGCTTCTGCTCCTGCCCCAGCGCCCCAAGCAAACACCAATTTGACATTGATTTATCAGCGACTGTCAAAGTGCCCTCATCTGCCCCAATCCCTCATACCCGGTGCCCCATTCCCCCATTCCCGATGTCCAGAGAGCGTTTTCAAGGTAACAATGTAATAATTAGCCGCAGTGATGTGATGATGTCCGAGATGACCCCCACAATCCCTCACTATCTCTTTTCCGCCGACTCGATTTTGAGCTTGGCCAGCAGCAATTTGTCAAAGTTGGGCCTGAAAAATGAATGCTGGTCGCTCTATGGATATACACTACAAGAAATCGCAGAGTATCTTTCTGCACTTGTATATATATATACACATACTCTCTCCTGCCTCGGAAATAATACTTGAACGCTATAATAATAAATAAACTCAAATTTTGGGAGAGCATCAGCAGAAATTCAAGGCATTAAAGACACTGTATACAGTTTGATCTGCTCTCCTACGGGTTGTAAAAGAATGTGGCCTATGTATGTATATATTCTCGTATTCAGGTATAAGTATATCTCAGCTCTTTCTGCCAGTTAAATACATTGGGTACCGGCATAAAATTGCATTAATCAAATCTAAGCAGCATACATTTTTTCTGTGTGCGCTCCATTGGCCAGGTTGCGGAGTGGTGCTGATGACTCGCCGGTCGAGTGCGTGTCCAGTCCACGGGAGGAGGGAAGGGTCTGTTGGTTGACCAGTCCATTGATTATGTTGTTTACTTGTTGTTACCGCCGACCCAACGCACCACCAATATCCAGCTCCGGACCTCTGCACAATGGGAAAAAGGCTATTCTTTGGGCATCAATCCTTATTATTCGGTAAGGAACCTTTTTAAATCCTTAATTACTGGGATTAATTACTTAGCTGCTTACTTAAGGAGCTTTCTTTACAATTAGACCCTATGACAATAAACAAGAAAAGAAGCTAACACGGGGAAGCCGAGGCTATATATATGTATACCCTTGCAGCTGGAAATCTTACAGAGCTGCTACAAGGCGGATTTCGATAAAAGATTATCCTATGGCAGCTTATCATAAAATCCGAATTTTATAAAATGTACAACGATACTTTAGAATCCTATAAACTATCTATAGCTCGTGTTATATGCGTATATGTTGGTAAATACTTTTCCGGCTATAGGTCAATGTAGTCAGATTATATTATAAAATATAGCCATATCCATAGTAGAAGCTAATTGGTTGAAAGACTTCTTACTTCTATATTTGAATTGTTTCTATAACAGCTATATGATAGCTATATAGTTCATCCTATCCGGCCCGTTCCGACTTATATATGTAGTACCTGTAATGAAAAGAATTCTATCTGCAAAGTTTAATTCACATAGCTATAAAACTGAAGGGCTAAACACTTCTATATCGACTCGGCTGCTGATGCTGATAAAAAATATATATGCGTTATGGGTCGGAAAGGTCCTTTACTGCGTTGCCAACTGGCTTAAATTATAATACCCAGCAGGGGTATAAAAATGTCCATTAACCCCATTGTGCGTTGGGGAAAAAAAATCGCAAAAGGGGAGCAACAACAGAGGGAATATGCGGATACAGGAAACCAGCCCCAGACCCGGACCCGGACCCGGATCCGAATCCGGAGCAGCTGCATCTGATCCCGGGCTAAATGAATTCTGTGCGCACGATTGCAAAAATTGATTTTAATTCAATTACAGTGCTTAATTTATGCGTTGCTAAAATCTACCACTAACCCTGGTCTATTCCATTATCCCTTTTCATCGTCCGTTGTTACCTAACCCTCTTGTTCAGATATTGCCACGCCCATTTCCGCCTTTGCTTCGATTTGTGACGTGCACCTGAATGGTTGCTCAGTTTGAGGGCTTTATGTTTCAGTTTTAAACAAGGATATTGTAAAGGCAGCTTTTGGAACCCTCCAAAAACTAACTAGTTTGAATCTAACTTAATAGTTGTGGATTTTAATTATCTGTTAAGCTTCCTATTTCGTTTTCTTTCAGTTTTTTTGAAATTATAATTATGTGTGTATAGTTTAAGTTTGAATTTCCTCAATTTATTACCTTTGTATGATGTAAATAAATGACTTTCTAAATCTATGGCTTTTACTGTTTAAAAAATCAAAAATTGTTTGGACTCTAATATTGCTTCAACTTGGGGTATACATTTCCTTTTCCGTTTCCGTTTCCCTTCCATTGCATTCCTACGTGCCACATTTATTTATTGAATATAGTGTATATTTGACTGGATTAAAGTAGTATACTAATAGTTTCAGGCTGGTCAAGATGGGTGTACAAGCTTTTTACTGACGAAAGCACTCGAATGAAGTTTCCTTACTTGATCCGTATAAAAGTTTCAACTGACCTAGGGTCATTAATTGATCAGCACTAGACACAACTCGTTGACCCGTTCCCCCATTTTTATTTTTTGGCCACTTATGACCTCCCTAATTGCGACTTACACTCGCATATAGAAGGGGACGCTATAAGCCTAAAAGAAAAAAAATACAAGTACAAAACTTTGACACTCTCCCGCCTTTTCTGTCTGCCGAGAACCCGACAAAATATGTTGAAAGCATCTTTCTTCTCCCCCTCCGTCTTTGTGAGCTTTTTCCCGCCTCTAAGCTGCCACATTAGCAAGTGAGGTGCAAAGTTTACGAGTGTCCTTTTTCACTTCTGCGCTTGTTCTCGTTCTAATTCTCGTCCTTCCTCAACTGCTTCTGCTTTGTCCTGTGGGCCGTTGGGCTGAACACGTGCTGTACCCCGGAAATGCCGACTAGGAGTACTTTCGTTGGTCTCTGCGATTGAAGAATACTAGTTTGCAGGATATCTTTAAGTATATATATATTTCATTCACTTTTTAGACTATTATTCGTTTAGTTTTTATTAATAGTTTATATCAAAAGAGTTTTATTTTTTAATAAATATTTTTTATTTTATTGTAATTAGCTGACATAAAATTTTATACATTTATGTATTTAGTTAATATATTTATAGGCAAGTAAGTAAGCTAAAATCAAATAAGATCGACTGTGAGATACCCCGTACGCTTCGTGCGTTAAATAAGCAGAACGATAATTAAATGGCATTATGCTGTGCCCTTCTCACACAATTGTCTATCTGATTTCCCTATTTAAAAAAAGAACGTTTCAAATGGTAAAATAAAGAACTATTTAGTATATAGCCGCAAGAGCTACGGCTATGGTTGTACTACCCTAGTACCCTTGTACAATATGGGTACCGGATATAAAAATACAAATAAAAAAGTATTTTCAAATAAACAAATGCTTAATTCCAACATTTACAAACAAATTGTTTCATTAAAATTCTTCAATGGCCAAATAATGACATTTGTAGTTGACATATTCAAGTGTGCCATCACTTTATTGCACCACTGTACGTAGTATGATAATCTCTGCTCATTTTTTATAGTGGGATATGGTCCATAGGTCTAAGTGCCCATTGCACTTCGTTTTTGCAATACAGATTTATATTATTTTCTTATTTAGTTTTTCTCCGTTTTATTCAATTGATACATTTCATAAAGGGGCACCAATACTCGTTTTCTGCCACTCTATATCAATAAAAGAGCTCTGTTTAAATTCCAAAATATTGAGCTTATTTATATTATTTACTTACTTTACAAACAAACGCAGCCTATTATGTAATATAGGGACTGACCTAGAGGTTCACGTTACTGCACAACGCAATACTTTTGTTTTAATCTTCTTATCACTTTCATATTTAGTTGTTCTCCTTTTTAATCAATTTAGAAAACAAAAATACCAATAGAAATAAGAACACAAAAATTAAATAAATATCACGGACGGACAGATGGAAAGACGGACAGACGGACAGACAGACATACGGACATGGCTAGATGGACTCGGTGACGCTAATCAAGTATATCTACACTTATAGGGTCGGAGATGCCTCGATCTGCCTGTCACAACGTAACTGTAACTCTGTTGGCTGTGAGCTATAATACCCGTGTACCCTATGGAATATATAGGTATAGTAGTGAATTTGACTAACTTCAAGGGTATTCTCTACTTAGAGGCGCTGCTCACTTTCAGCTTTCTGTCACGTAAGTTTGCTGAAGTCTGTTTGCTGGGCTGTATTTCGCTGGGTTCCTTTACGTTCTTAGCTGTTTGTTGTGATTTTGAACGGAATGATGACGAGACACCTTTGACAGGTGGAAGAGAGTGGCGGGGGGCTCCGAGCAGGNTGGCGGGGGTCTCCGAGCAGGTGACAAACAGGACCGGAACGAGGTCCTGTCCACCTTCGCGTCCGCGGTTGTCCCTGCGCAGTGGCCTCATTAAAATGTACATTCATTGCAGTTGGGCAATTATACTAATTGACTTTTAACAGGTTTCGGGGGCACATGTGACCCGCTCACCTCCGTGCCACCTCTGCCCCGGTGAATGGGTACCTGAATTTTGCATGGCTCGGCCTCGATTATTGCATAATTGTGTGGCGTGGTCATCGGGTAATTAGGCTTCTGCAAATCCGCGGATAATCCTAAAATAACGCTAATCAATAGTAAACCCGTGGTGAAGTTTTTGAGGGACATAAAGCCCTTACTTGCACTTACTGGAGATAATGTATCGCTTATAACCATTCTGTTTTTTCTGAGGCGAATTTTTTTAATTAATTTGCGTAATTCACTCCCAGTAACGATACTCGAGAACTGTTCCGGAAAAGAGGAATCGATGGAGTTACGTGTGAAGGGAAATTGTGCTAAGGATCAATCAATGGTATCCTGTCCTCTCCCAGCACCTTAAGCCGAACGAGATTCTGGCCCAGACCTTGTCGGGACAGGGCTCTGACAGAGGCGAGCGGACGAAAAACCGCGGAGGAATGTGGCAAAAACCACAAACGGGTGGAAAATGTGCGGGGGTAATGCTCCGGAAAAGCGGTCTGGGGCGGGGGCGTGGGCGGGCGGATCTGCAAAATGGAGATGAATGATGTGCGGGGGATTTAGAAACAGTTGCCACATGGCGTTAGTCAAGCTTAGGGATGCAAGTCAACTGCGCTTAGCGGTGCACTCACTTTAAAATGTGGAGAGGAGAGCCGGAGAGCCGGAGAGCCGGGGAAGTGCCGCGGGAAAGCCCAGGGATAACCGTCCATCTCTCGGGCTCACCGCCCACTCACCCGCTCACTCGCCTCCCCGCTGCAGCCGTTCATTCATTCATTTGCTCAGTCAGGCATTCACTCATTTCCTTGATTATGTTTCTTATCAATGATAAATGAATATGAACGTACCGTACCGAGCACTCAAAACTGCTCCAAACTGGCTGGCAAAGTGAAAGTAAGACCGGCAGCAGGGCAGCAGGGGCAGGGGATGCCGTGGATTTTCCCAAAACTTATATCCGGACTTTAGTTGGGTGAGAACGACTTTCCGAATGACCTTTGCCACTTTAAGTGTCCTAAAGCTCCCTTACCCAAGTAGGGTAAAAGTTGATGATTCAATATGAATATAAATTCATATCGTGCAAATATAAATATCTTAATCGAAATATATTAAGTCCCATTTGGACTACAGTTCCGATACAAATATATCTGTCTTGACATCGCTTCATCCAGCTCTGCGGACTTTCCCCTCTTTTATGGTATGGTATAGTCCCCTCTGCAATGCTATCACTTAAGTATAATGCACTGATGGCTTCGATCTCTGGGTTGCTATATGATAACCGATACGCCACAACATCTTGCAAATATTACAACCGCACACACACACCGTCCTACACACACACACTTCGCAAATCGAAGAGTGGAAGCCAGCGCCAAAAGGGAAAACGAAAGTCAGGCGCAGGACGAAGCGAATCCAAGCCGCATTCAACCGCCACATTGCCGACCCTTTCCAGATCCTCCAACCTGCATCCAGCGCTGCCCACATCCCGATCTAGACCAGGCCCGAACCGCCGAGCCAAATCACGCAGCACTCAGCGAAAAATATGTATTCATCAAATTGAGAGGCAATTATTATTCTTTCAAAATAATACCTTTTATTCGATTAATGTAATATTTAAGAGTTTAATTTCTAGCTTATTTTAAAAGTATTTATTATGCTAAGAAAATCTAATCTAACTAATTCTACTAATTGTTTGAAAAATAGAACATCTTAGAACTTAAGCCTATATCCTTTTATTCGATTAATGTAATATTTAAGAGTTTAATTTCTAGCTAATTTTAAAAGTATTTATTATGCTAAGAAAATCTAATCTAACTAATTCTACTAATTGTTTGGATAAGAGGACATCTTAGAACTTAAGCCTATATCCATGAAGATAAGAAATGAGGGCCATCGCTAAAGATTTGACTCAACTCTCTTAAAAATATGTGTGTAGCTTTAGTCATTTTCATATTTCTTTCCTATTTAATATACGATATTTCCTATGACAGCTATAAGGTATAGTCAGCCGATACTTATAAAATTAAAACTTCTGCAAACTTCTGACTCAAAATTATAGTAACCTGCAAGGGTATGAAAACAAGTAAGAAAGCTACAATCCAATGAGCTCAACTGTACCAATAGGTACCAATAGCTATTTGTAAAAAGCTAAACTAAGCTAAAAAAAGCAAGACCCTTTAAAATTATTACTCCGGTCGACATTAAAAATAAAAGCTCTAACATTAACGTATAAATTAAAAAAAAAAAAAACAAACGAAAGATGCATATTGGATAGATACAAAATAAGGTTTTTATTTATATCTATTTAACTTAAATCGAAATCACGAGATCAAGGCGTTGTACGTGGCCAAAATGATCTTGATCAAGAATATATATAAACTTTATGAGGTCGGAGATTTCTCCTCGGCTTGATGTTAGCTATAATATTCTTGTACCCTATGAGGTTCTGGTATTGGGTTTCACTACGATCGAAATTTGTTATTACTAAGGCTTGGTTCCGCATTAATCGGTCAGAATGTCCGAAAAAATCAAGCAGAGGAGAAACGTGTGGAAGAACCTGCCCGGTTTGCCAAGAACGTTACTCTATGCGGAAATGCCACGGTATCATAAAAAGAAAGCTTCATTGATGAAGTTTCAACGCCCGAAGAAAGGCGTTGCCAGTCTCGCTGTGGTGTTCTTTCTTCAGGTCGCGAATTACAACGAAGAAATGTGTCCTTGACGATGGTCAAGAAAAAAATGTGTACTATTTACTAATGAAGGTGGTGGCCAAGACATTTGTCATGTAATTAATTCTGGAATGGATTCAGTCAAGATCACATTGCTGCCACATTGTTTGAAGGAGGTGGAACTGGAAAAGCGAACAAGAACCTGGCCACACCGAGATGGATGCAAGAATGCAAAATCATCATCTGGGATGAATGCGCTATGGCGCATAAACGAGCTTGGGAGCAGTTGACTGAACAATAAATGATGGACCGATGCACGATTTCCAGTCGATTGATGTCCGCTACATTAATTTTTCAAACCAGAAACCAATCGAATGGACTGTTTGTCATCCCGCTCTCTACTGAGTTGAATAAATCACATCTGTGTCTAGTATCTAGTATCACTCTGGTATTTGGACACAAAGTGCGCCGGAAATATAAATACCTACATACTCTATTACTATTATTTTACTATTAAGGGAATATATCGAACTGGCAGCTTCCTTTTCCGCCAGTGTTTTAGAAATTCACCCCGCCATCAGTTGATTGCCGCAGCGACTTTGGAACGCAAAGTTCTTTGTGGCTAGGCATGCAATAGGTCGCGGGGCAGTCGGGGGTTAAGGGGCGGCGACATGGCAAAAATTCTCGCTTGGAATCAGCCAGCATTGCGGGGCGGCCATGGGCCAGCATTGCAGGGCATTGGGCAGAGGGCTGCCGATTCAAGTGGGCGCTCGCCCATTTTCCAGCACTTTGAAAATAAAATTTTTAACAGCTCGTCGAGGCGGCTGCTAAGTGTGTGGACTCTGAAACTTCCCAGAAGCGCCGGGAAAAGGGGAAAATGGGAAAAGGGGGAAATTACCAGCGACCAGTCAAGCTGGACGTACAAAATTCGGTTTCTCAAAAGACGAAGGTTAACATACAAACGTTGCTTTAACCTCTAGTTTATCGGCCTGGGAAGTGGCAACTAGATGTGAGAGTTTTTGTGTTATTTCTTCCAGCGTAAAGCCGAGTGCACCGAGTCCCTTGTCCCCCTGGGAGATGCAGTCCTGTTCCGCGGAAACTTTTGGCCACGCAGCTAAAATATGCAGGAGGAGCTGTGGCAGGAGCTGCAGGGCCCTTGCCATCATCATCAGCAGCAGCTTAGCCCTAACATCAATTACTCACATATTGCAACATGTGCCACGCCCTCTGGCCACCGTCCGCCCTTGCCAGCCCCCATGTTCATCCCCTTGATGATGGACTTTCCGATGAATTAATAATGCCGAGTGGGCGAGATCTGCATATTCTTGCACCTCTCTAACGCCACGCCCGTAATTATGTCACGCCGACCAGGGGTTAATTGGAGGCAGGGGTGGGGGAGGTCAGCAGGTAAGCAGGTTAGCGGGTTAGGGGTTAAGTTCGGTTCGGCCTTATAAGGCATCGATTGTCCTTGTGATCCCGTGGCTGTTGCTGTGCCAGTTCCAGTGTCATCAGCATTATTTATGCCAATTGACGTTGAATAATTAGCCTTCCGTTTTTGCCGGGGCTTAAAATTGTCAGCCATCAGGCTTCGCCATTAACCCCCTGGTGCCGCCATTGGTTGGTAATTTGTGATATATGACTAGTCGATGGCGGCCATCAATATCATCAATATTTCCCGGGCTAATGACTCCTCCAGCTTGCAGCGTCATCGCGTCAAGAGGGGACGGAGAAAATGGGCGCGGAAAGTGCGGAAAGTGCGGAAAATGCAGTCGGGCACAGGAGCATAAAAATTACAGTCCAAAGGGTGCAGGGATAATGACCGTAATGACGGCGCAGATGACAAGCAGGACAAGCAGGAAGCTGGGTCAAGTTATGGCTATTCAAATTCCGCCGCCCCTAATCGATTTCCCCATATCCACAGTGCGTCGATGTACCTGCTCACGCTCTAAGCCAGCTGCCAAATTAGTGGAAGGTTTATAGTTAATATGGCCACAAGTACTCCAGACTCTCCTCGGGGACAATCAAACGGAATGCGGGAACTGCAGCCGCCGAGGAAATACAGCCGGAAGGGAAATGACTCCGACACAAAATAAAACAGAAGTGCTCGAAAATTTGTGAAAGAGCAGAAGGAATCGAGGAAGGAGAAAGCAGGCAACTCGGATGGAGGGGAGAAAGTAGCAGGCACAACATGTGAGAATCTCTTTGGGTCCATGTCCTGCGACACCCTTCAAAGGGGTAGCTCTCATTTCATATATACTCTATAGGGTCGGAAATGACTCCTTCACTGCGTTGCAAATTTGTGAAAAAAGCCATAATAATAAGGGCTTTAAAAGAATAACGATTTTAGGTCTATAATGCACTGGTAAAACAGAATAGTGTAAGAGAGAGACAAAACTAAGCTACAAAGCAACGACTATGACGTCACAATGATTAAAACAGAATTTTAAAAAATCGTGGAACTCTGCGGAGGCTGAATTTAAGAACAAATATCTTTGTTATTCGCTCCTTGTTAAACGAATTTAATAATTTATTAAGATTTTTTGTGTAATAATTGTTCAATCGAATAATAAAAACTACATTTTAAATATATCTTGTGGACACCCAATGGACAAATTTGAGTAATAACCCAGTTCTGAATTATTTACGAATTTATTCCGTTTTTCTAGATATTTAGGTCAAAGCGTTTAGGCTCCCTCCCAAAATGTATTTATAGTTAGACGAAGATTACGATTATGTTTACGCGATAATAATAAGTCAAAAATTATAGAGCTAAGGATTCTATTCCATTTTATAATAAATAATATGAAATAATCTTTATGCTGCACATATTTCCCCGTACTATTTTAGTTATCTGACAGAGTTTTTCACTGATAATAAGCAGGAATACTTGTTCTCCATTGAAATATAAAATCTCTAAGAATACAAATTTCTTTGAAAATACGTTCTGGAGTAAGTATAAGTTCAATTAATTCCTAGCAAGTAAAAAGGTTGCTGGTCGCCTGAGCTCTGAGCAGGTTAGGGTATTCCAGCTCTTTGGCCAACCTTCCTAAAGGGCATGTACCCCATTTTCGTTTATTTTCTGTCTTGGGCGAGTTTCTTCTATTCTGTGTGTTGTGTGTTGTGATGTGCCCGGGGAATTGGCTTTTGCTCTCTGGGTCCTGACAAGTGTGCCGAAATGTCCCAGACATTTGTCATGCCTGCGACAGGAGGGGCTGACGGGCTGCCGGGCTGCCGGGCTGGTGTGTGTGGGTGTGTGCCCGGGGTGTGTGGTGAGGCAAAAGTCACAGGACACGTTGAGCGAGCGGTCTGCAATCGTGTACCTCCCCGGCCCTCTCGCCACCTCGTCTGCTGTCACTCAATCAAATAGGCAGATAACTAAATGTACGCATTTGGGCCGAAGCCTATTGTAGCCGGGATCGGGTGGAGCCTTTAGCTGGAACTTTAAAAATTGGGGATGTTCCGGTCAGTAGGTGAGCCAACAGGTGATGGAAATAAGTCAATTGGGGCTGCAATGCATTCTATTTCAGATTTGTTCAGCCGAAGAAGGGGACTTCGAATGGGGAAAATATATTGTATACATTGTATTTTATGCTTGGCATCACTGAGAGATCCTTCTCAGCTTTATAGCTGTGTGTGATGGAGAGTACAGACACAGTGGATACTCTGCCAAAAGTGTGAGATCAAAGCAGTCAATAAAAAACTGAACTAAAAAGAACGCAGAAGCAGGAGCTCAATCTGATCGGACACCTGATCGGACACCGACCGAAAACCATTTTGAATGTCCCCATTGACTCCCCATTCCCATAGTATGCGATCTCTCATAATTAGACAAATAACACAGTGAAGGCTTAAACTACGTTAGAAATAAATTAAAGGCAAAGATATAGGATAGTGGTGATACTGATTGATTTCTGCCAACGAATAGACCAGTGAACAGTATAAGATATATATATTTATGAATTCTTTCAACCTCTGTGTGGTAATTGTGTAGTATCTCTGACCGTTAATACTAGCCCTAGTTACTTGTCCCTAAGTTAGGAACAACTGTTATTGACACTTACACTTAAAGTTAAGCAAACCATATCGTACTATATTAACATAAGATTTTAAGATTAATCTTAAAAGTCCAGCAGCTGCCTAATTAGGACTTGCCTTGGAAATCCCCCCTTAAGTCTTTCGTATCTCCCAACCACTTTCATCTCACCTAATCAATCTACTTACTTCACCGGCTAAGCGAAGGGAAATCCCCATCGGCCTTACAAGCATCTCCTTAGCAGGTCGAAGCCTAGCGAAGTTTATGAAAATGTAAATAGACCCATTAACCTGTTAATGTGGATTACCTGCCACTCTCATTACCACCTTCCTCTCTAGCCGGCCTCCTTTATTTCGAATGCAAACCCAGTTAAATAAATTGCCACCTGAAAGAAAGTTCGGCCTCCGTTAGTTCAGCGGAAAAAGAAAAATAAGGGGCCAAAAGGACCGAGGACCCACAAGGGCGTGGCACGTACAGAGCGGACCTCTCCCGAAATCTGTCCCAATCCCCTCTTTTTCTTCCTTAGCTGGATTTGCCCTTCAATTGCGGACTGAAGGATAACAAATTGACAAAGGCGTCAAAGTGAAGTTGCTCCTCAGGACTTTCTCCGTCCTTAGCCTCCCTTTTCCACTCTTTTGTGCACTCTTCCTGGGGCACCTTTGAGCTTAGTTTTGTTACTGATTTCTCTTTCACCTCCACACTGGAAAAAGTATCAATGTCTCTTATCGACATAATAAATTCGGTTGATGGTTTAAGTTAAAGAAAAAACATTTAAATTATACTAAACTTAAATAGTGAGAATATTATCAGTGTAATTTTTAGGGTAAAAAATTGCATCATCTTTGTTTTACATAGCAGATACGGTTGGAAAACACATCTAAATTATAATAAACTCAAATAATGACAATATTATCAGTATCATTCTGATTAAATTCTCGTTTAAAGGAGGGCTTTAAAGACAATGTATGCTTACGTTATAGTAAGCGATCCAAAGTCTATACCAATTATTTTGAAATCTTTAAAAGATAGTGTTTTTTGAATGTTATACATTTTTCTATTTGAGTACCAATTTCTTTCACGCCCGAATCCGTTTTGCTGCTGTCGACTCTTAGGCCAGATCACGCATACGCCGCGTGTGACGCATTTTTTTACGGTGGGTAAAGGGGGAGAGGAGGAGCAGAGGTCAGAGTTCAGCTGCGTGTGGTTCGCCTCTGTTGCCTTCAAAAATGAAATTAAATGCCTTTGATTTATTTATTTATTTATCGTTCCACATTCACGGAAGGGGTCCCACTGGTGCTGGTGGCTGTCTTTATTTTTTGTATTATGGCAGCAAAGGAAAGGCCGTTGAAAGGGGAATTGGCTAATAGAGGGAATTTAAAGGAGGCTGTTGGCAGCCTGTTTGATACAATTTGTTCGGCTTTTTTAATATGCACATAAATTATGCAGTTCTGGTCAAAGAGAAGTTAATGGAGGTCAGTTCAGAGAAGGAGAAATGCTGTAAATCAAATGACACGGTGTACAAAATTAAATAGTTTACGAAGGCCTATTGTTTGGTGGAAGAGCAATCGGCAGCCAAAACGCCTCAACCTCGAATCAAATAAAAAAAACACAACATGGGAAATAATTCTAAGCTGCGCCATAAGGTCGAATTGTTCCCATAGCCCACCCTAAGAAATTTATAAAAAGTCAAATTCATTGTATTTCAATTCTCTCCGTAGCCATTTCACTGCATTCGTTTTTTTATAATTCGTTTTAAGAAAATGTTTTAACAGTGTTTTATTGTCCTGAGATCGGATTTTTAAATATAGTCAACTGAGCTACAGATACATGTTAGGAATACAAAAATTAAAAAATTTTGGAGCCTTTGAAACCACGCCCTCTTTTGACTTCCATACGTTAATTGAAATATAAAATAAAAATGCTACTTTGATTTCTTTGACATATTTGTAGCTACTCCGAAGAGATGGTAATCATTTACGATTTTAAAAACTGATCAGCTGACATAGAAACAATAAGGAAATGAATGGGAAAATTCCTTTGATATTTTTAAGCGTGCTCAGAAAATATGATTATGGAAAAATATCAAGCATTTTAAATATTTTATTTAAGCCTGAGTTTTTATACCCCTGCAGATTTACATTTAAATCAAAATTGATTCTTCTGTCTGTTTCTAAGCAAACAAGTTTAGAACTAAACAGTTCAGATGGACTTTATTTATTGCAGGTAGTAATAATAAGTCAGAACGAGCCAGATCGGACAACTATATCATATAGCTGCAGTAGAAGTAAATTAATGAGACTTTTTAATAATATCGGTAAGACCTCTCTGATTATTTATATCAATGTTTAATACAGCTTCAGTACTGTTCTTTTAATTTAACCGAAGTCGGTCAACTATGTCTTCTAGCTGTTACAGTAACGGTTGGGCCAAGTTGAAACCTGCAAAGGCTTCCAGAAGCTATCATAGTAGTTATTGGTTTATGCGTCAAAAAAATAATTCAATATAGCTTTAAGTCAAAATAATTTGTTAGTAGCAATATAACGAGTGTGCTTGGCCAAATGAAGGTGGAAGCCAATTTATTTGGACATATACTACGATATCTGCTACTAACCGACGGGGAAGTGTACCTGCGAGATGCTATTGCGAATTTGCCATCATTTTGCCATCATCCTATATAGGTAGTCCACGTCCCATGCCAGAATAGATACAGTATAGATACTTCTAAATGTATCAAAAATAATCGGAAATTAAGTTGTTGTTATTACAAGAAAAAGGCACTTCATCGTCGACGCATTATATCACTTCTTTTTAAGCAAAAACTATAGACCAGATATATTAAAAGATTAGCCCCACATGTTGTTGGATGTTTTCAGTTGCGCGGCAAAAGATGGGTTTACCACATGCTCACACTTGGATTGGGACTTGGAAATTTTATTGAAAATAATACTGTTTCGTATTGTTACTTTAAGCACGATTCATAGTCGTTTTCCCAGCCATTTCTCAATCGATGCGGTCACATATGTTGGCGAATATATTCATTGTTGAATACGTTTATACACTACAATTATGAGAATAGCAGACATAGACATTGACATAGTTGGGGTGTACCATACCTCTGATGAGTAAACATTCAATGCTCATTATGGCCACCAACTGATGCGTGCCCCTGTTTATTCAAATCAAGTGCCGGCTATCCAAGACAGGCTGAGCGCTTTTGTCTGCGACTGTTGTTGGTAATGTCACCGACCCATTGTCATTTCCAGATTTTCCTAAAAGTAACAACAGCAACTAATGTACACTAGGCTTGCCAGAAAAAGACAATCATTGGAATATTATGTTTTCTAAGAGCACTAATTTGCCCAGAACACAAATTCTTCTATTGGCCATAGAACAGAAGACATGTTTCCCGGTCCGTGCACAGATGTGGTGGGATAATCACAAAGTTTCAATGACTGGACTATCTAACAATATTATTTAGTGTCGCAATGTTCAATAAAGCATTGATCGTCAGGATCGCGAGGATCATTGCATTGGCATCGTGGATTTACCAATCGGTCATTTCGGTATGAGTTCACCAAAATCAATGTGCTTATGGTAAAAATAAGACAGAAATTTATCGAAAACTTCGGTATAATACTATAATACTGAAGAATTGCGATTGTTACTAGCACTGTTCCACAGCAGAAAAAAATTATATTGGCATTTAAGGCAGATCCTTGGTGGATTCTTATATTTTATTTCGATCAAAAAATTCGGAAGTCACAGGTGTAAATGATATAAAACGGGCCCTAAAACACTACCTCCAGCTCGAATACATCTAGTGGATGATCTTCGCCTCTCACTCCGACCTCGAATTTATGATTTAGCAGATACGATTTCAGGAGCAGGTATATCGCAGTTGGCCAGAGAGACTTTAACCTAAAAAGAAAACTTCTAGGAAGACAGCAGAACTTTACTGCCTACTTTCGAAAGCATCCGGAATATAATGGGATACTCGATGAGTTTGTTCTGGGGTGCCATGGTGACTCCTTAAACCGAAATATTAAGAAATATTTTCTTTGATATTTTAGAGATTGTAGGCGGCAAGCTTATTGGTCTGTGAGACGCAACCAGGTCTCCGGTCTACCTGGCTTTGAAATCATCAATATCACAGCACACTTTACTTGTGTAGGTAAGTGGTTTATATGTGAAATGTACTTAAACAGGACTAGAAGCAATATACCCTTTTAGATACTGCCTCGGCAACTCTGTTATCAATGCCGTCGAGTTCTGGTGCCTTACTGGAGTGCAACTTTTGAATTTGGAGACAACTTTTTCCAGACTTATGTTAGTGAAAGGTTGTAATGCTGATGAGGATCGCACTCCAGCGACCTCATTAGATGGACGCAGAACAGCTCATTTAGAGCAATGATTCAAGGTGTATAATTATTATTTGAGATGAATGCACTATGACTCACAATTAATCGCTTGAAGTATTGGATAGGGCATTAAAAAAAATTCGTAACCCTACAAAATATGAAGAATATGCTTTGAAAATACAATTACATTTGACCCTTATGCAATTAACACAGTATTCATATTTTTTTTATTTTTAAATAATGGGGAAACATTTAAAAAAATATAAATATAAAATTATTAGCACAAAATAATTCTATTAAAAGGATTTAAAAATGTTTAGTGAACATAATCATAATTTTTTGCATGATATTTACAAATTTTAACATTAATATGGCATAAGTAATCATGAAAAAGGCGTAAAGCCTTGTTCAAACTTTTTTTTTAATAGGTTGTATAATAATAATTGTGATTTATTTATCATGTACCATTTAAATCATTCAATCATTCATTTATTTGGCGGTTTTCATGTGCACTGGCGGCAGTGGAATATAAATCCAGCCATTTTCGTGAACTTCATGTTCACTTTGCAAAAAATCAGTGTTGACGTGGCAAAGTTGACTGCCGGTTACAGGTCTCCATTCGCAATTTCCTGTAGTACAGGTCTTTCATTCCCCATTGTGCTACCCTCTCTCGCCTGATTTCGAGAAAGATTTGACATTATTGGTATTTTATTAACAGAACAAGTACTTCTTATAACCAGTCCCTTCAGAGTAGAAGGTAAGAAAGCTTCTCTCAACCAATAATCTATGCAACAGGCAGAGGAACTCATCTCTGACACTTGATATAAATTTCAATATTAAAAAAAAAATTGCCCAGCGCTACAAGTACAGTGGTTCTTATTATTGCCCGGGTCATATTAACGTTAATTATGAATTAAAATGACCTAAGTCTAAAACTGAATATGATCATTACGAATGTGCAAATATATGTATTAATTAATTAAATATCTATTATTAATTGCACAAGCTTAAAAAATAGGATCAATTTATGGCCCGAGTAGATGAGAACGATTCTTCATGTAATTTGAGGATTTGATGATCCTGATCTGAAATCTTTAGACCATGTTTAAAGATATAATAAATATTATTATATATAATAAGAAAAATAAAAAAGTAAAGTCGATTCAAGGAGTTCTTGTTAAGCTTAGTGTTGCTATATTTGTCGGAAAGCATGGAAAAATCATGACAAAGGCACTGGAAATGTGTGGAACATATCCCATACTTTTATATACTCCTTTAATTTTTGTACCCTTGCTGGGTATTTTAATCAAACAAAAATACCTCGTAATAGGGTTACATAAAAGTGGCGATCGCAACATTTTTGGAAATTAAATTGCGCAAAAGAATTGCAAAAGTCTTTTTTATGTTAAAGGGATAGCATTGTTTTAAAATGTTTTCATTCGTTGACTGTGATCAATGGCCAGTGGATGTCCGTCGAGAAACTGATGAGCAGTGTGTTTTAATTTATGTTCATCTTCTGATCATCACGAGAAATTGAAAAGAAGAGTAAGTCCTCATCCCACGAACTCTGACTATTTCAACAGAGTTCATACCAATTCGAGCGGACTCTCTTGTTTTTCTGTGTACTTTCACCTTTCCGCGTACCTTTAAGAGGAAGTCAACTTTGTTGTCAGTCAATTGATGGCTTCGACTGCCTTGGAACAGGTCGCCAAAGCCGTGTGTAATTTTCGCCTGTTTTAATGGCAGTTTGCATGTTTGTTTTAACCATCACTCAATAGCTATCATTATTGCCCATGGGACAAACTTTCACTTCGATTTGCCGCCAGGCTGACTTTTGACTCGACTTTCAATCGATGAGGATGTCCTTTGTCCTTGCCCCCTGACTCCATTCCCCACTGCCTCATCTCCTCTGATTGAGTTCATTTTTATTTATAAGGCCCAAGATTTTTATTGCTTCAACCACATAGAAGACGGCAGACGACAATTTCGCACANACATAGAAGACGGCAGACGACAATTTCGCACAAATTATTTTCGCAAAGTTTACCTTCCGTTTATTTGGCTTCCCTTCAGTTACCGTTTCTTTCATAATATCCTGTAATCCGACTTCTTATGGGTCTATGGCTTGAAGCGAAATTTTGCTAAAAGAGCCTTTAAACAAGAACAAATTACAATTTATATGCTGATCTGTGGATACTAATTAGCTTTGATTCGAAGTGGCTACTTATTCATATGAAATTTAGAAGAAACCACTTTTAAAAGTTTTCAAGGGGTTTGCAACCCGCATTTAAGCTATCCAATTATGAATAATATATTTTAGTATTAAGGTATTGAAAATTACTCCATGGATCATCGTAATTTATTAATTAATTAATTGTGCAAAATATTTGATTTTAGATCCCAGAGTGGCTAGTGGCTAGTGATTTTGCTGGGTATTCGGTGGTCGGCAAAGATGTTAGCACCTTTCCTTTACCTTTATATTGTACTTGCTTGTCATTGATCAGAGTCCTGAAAACAATCACCTTTGATGGTTGCCCAAGAGGTAAGTGGGAGGCAGCTCTTCTAGCGAGAGGAACGCAAAAAGTTTTGCCTAAAATTCGAATTAATGACGTGCCTCGATGTTTTCCACTTTCAAGTGCCGAAAGGGGGCGGAAAATGCAAACGACAGATGCCAAGCATTTCAGTCATCAATTCTTCCAACTCCCGGCGCAACTTCCGTTTCCGCACTTCTCCTCGATTTCGCCGTTTTCGCAGTCTTTTTAAGCCAGATCTTAACAGCTTTCCCGTGAGCCATTAGCTTTTCATTAGCAACTTTTATGCTCCTCGATTTGCCGGCTTTTAATAAGCAAGAAGCCGCAACAAGCTACACTGAATTTTCAACTTTTTTATGGGACTGATGAACAGAAATATGCTTTGATTGTTTGCCGAGGGAAGGGAAGGTGCTACGATTTTCCTAATCGCTTTACGATGTACGAATTTTACGACTATGTGTGCGGTATTAATGATAGCAATAAAACCTTACAGTGGTAGGGATGTGGAAATTGTGAATGAATATGAAGTATTAGCTGCGAGTCTATCACTAATTAAAAAAGCCAAGTACACTCTTGCCTTCTTAACTTTATTACTGTCTTTCCTAGTTTCTAACTTCTATGTAAGAATGCTGGGAATATTTAGAAATAATTTTTGGGGTAGAGAGGCGACTGTTCTGTGAATGTTTGTTACAACTTCTTATATATTTTGGCAAGCGCATGTAAGTCGCCTAATATTGTTAATTTTCTCTTCGGCCCACTGTGCTGCTCAGGCATCGATTTCGCCTGGCTGATTATTTCGCGAGGCAGGAGCCAATGGCTTCCGTTTGGCGTGCCAGCGGGACCGTCATTTCTGTTAAATTTTTTCCCCACATCTGCTCTTATTTTAATTAAGCGGACGGCCAGCGGTGGGCTGCGGATTTCGGGGCGTTTTCAGGAGCTCTACTAATACTAAACTCCGCTGCCATAGGGAGAGGGCAGGGCAGGACGGCACACACACGGGAGGCGAGCTTAAAACTGGAAACTCAATTAGGTTGCATGCGAGGGCTCATCGCCGCCTTGTCAAACACATGGAGCATGGAGCTCTTTCCTCTTTCTGGGACGGGGATACCGAAATCACAGCGACAACAGAAAGTACACGCGAAGTACAACAATTACACGAGCGACACGGGCGGGGCAGAGCAGGGGCTGGAGGCGACGGCGACAAAACTAAATACCCAGCAAGTGGAAAGTGGAGAGTGGAAAGCGGAAACGGAAATGGCGCACAGTAAGAGAGAGACGACGGGAAGTGCTTTATACGTTATACGTAGGGTGTGTGTGTGAGCCACTAGTAATTCATAGAAATAGCCTCCTGTTGAACAGAGCAAAATTTAGGATTTTTAAATTAAAATAATACCTGGAATATTATACACAGTGTTATTAACAAATTCCCATGGGCTCTGCTGCACTACGAAGTTAAGTTATCGCTAGGAAGCTATTGCTTGCAGCTCTATTAGTTCTGGCTGTGACCAACGCTCAATAGTAATACCCGAGTCCAGAATTCCGAGTCAGCATTCTGGGGCAAAGGAACTAATGATTTTTGTGCAGTGGATCCCCCATCGCATCCATGACCATGTCAGCAATTTTAACTTTCGCATGTTTTAAAAACGAAAGCCGGGAGTAAAGCGAAGACAAACGAGTCCGGGACATGCCAGGCCAAAAAACTGAGCCACTACAATGCCCCAATACCGTCCCCGTCGCCCCCGCCCTGTTTCCAGTGCCCAGTGCCCAGTGCCCTAGTACTGCCTAGTCTCTTTTGGCGCTTGTCGGTCCTGGTATGTCCAACGCTTCCCAAGAGCAGGGCGGAGCTCTTCAATTCAATTCAACTACGCCATGTTCATTGTTTATTTTTCATTTAATTTTACACTATTTTTTTCTGTCCTGCTTCCTGTAGCCGTCTCTGCTTTTTTCGCATCCTTGAGGAGCGGGTGTGGGTCTATTTGGCACTCATGGCATACCCCGCATCTGCCGTACAAGGGTATGTCACGTGGTCTCTAATTCACTGCAATGAATCAAAATTATGACTCAAAATAACTTAACTTAAAACAAATTAGGAAGAAGTATAATTGTAAGTAAATCAATTAGGTTATAAGAGCCTTCATATAATACTTGAAAAAGAATCTGTTTGTAAGTAATTAATTCAGATTATGTTCGATGCTAGTTTTGCAAAATATTTTAAACATAATACTCGTAATTTGGATATTAGTTCGATTCATATTAGTTAAAATAAATATTATACCAACCAAATGAATCTATTATCCTATTAGATTAAAAAATGCTGGGATCATGAGAGTTCTCTGCTTATAATTATTTAATAATTATCTTGAAACGGTTATCAAGTACACCTCCGATTTTTAATCTACAAGCTCCTGCTCTAGATATTTTTGCAGCTGCTCTTATTTATTTTTCCATTGATTTATCTCCTCTTAGGTGTTTTCACTTTTTATCAGCCAGAGGACCTTCCCTTTGTCCTTATACCGTACACATTTTTTACCTAGTTTCAGCTCGTCTCGTCGGCGGCTGAAATTCAATTATGGAAACGAAACGAAACGGAACTGATTGGAACGGGAATGTGGGCGAAGTGGGCGGCGAGGTCATCTGTGTGTGCGAAAAAGGGGTGGGTGGGGTATGGATTTTCCGAGGGAAGCGAGGGCAACGGCGGCCAAATTTTTCGGCGCGTAAATGACAAAAGTTTTGTGGCACTCCAGTGTTGATCTTAAGTCAGGTCAGGTTGGGGAGTGGCAAGTGGAACACACGCTAGGCGGGGCAACATCGTTAGCTAACTGGCATGGGAGGGGGCGGGGTGTGGCACAGTGCTGTAAGTGGCATCCTTGAAATTTTGTCATCAGGCATCGCACGCAATTTACTGCAACAACAAAGAGATAAAAAAGTAAGAGAGCTCCTGTCGAGTGTGCCCGACTGAGCGATACCCGGTACCCAAAGCCTGGATTAAGTTAGAACAAATCCGATTTTCAGTGAATTCCTTACTTAAGGTAAGGCGCTCCTCATCCAAGAGTCTCCGAAACAATAACTACCATCGTCTTAGTTCGAAACCACGGTTCGAAACTCCATGGAGATGGAGATGGAGATATTCGAATAGAGCATAACATATTTATTACATATATTTGTGCTTTTACCGAATTTAAGACTAGCCAGAAGGGCGTGGTCGAATTTTGAAGCAAACTAGATCTGCGTGCTGAAGATAAGAACTGCTTAAGTGACCCGGACTCCCAATCAGGTCCTTTTCTCTTTAAATTGACAAATTGACAGCTGGTTTTGGACAGTCAACTGGAGTTGAAGAAGGGCATAACAGCTGTTTCGAGTGGAGTGCGCGTGTGATTGCGCTTTTCTGCACAATTCGATGCTTAACAGCACTCTGTTATTACGGTCTCCGAGAAATCCGACTTATTTTGCCTTTTACCATTTCCGGGCAGATAGCCATCTCGGACCTTAGCAGTAAGACGACAAACCAGCCCTAAGACTGCGCAACGTAAATATTTTCTTGTCAGCAATAGTACGTGCCGGTTGAAGTAAGTAAATTTTGTTTTTGTTTTTGTCTAAGGGACGACCGAAAACGGGACGACGTACTTGACGGGCATTATCCTGTCATTGTGTCAGTGAGCACGTGGTAATCAATCGCAAGGGGAACGTGCCTGTATGGCACGAATACGTTTCGCACTCGCATATAAAGGTCTTTAGGCCGGAGCCATTGCTGTCGCTTTCCAATGATAATACAGTTTTAAATATTCTGCTTTCAGATGACTCAAGCCGAGTTATGAGGTAATATGTTTTCGGCTTTCTGGCTTCTTAACATTCACGGCCAAATGTTGGATCACTCAATATTGTTCGCTTTTGTGTCAAACTTTCATAGTCCACAGCAATGTTGAGGACTGCAACTCTATTAAAACCATCAAATTGGTTTGCACATGTGAACAAGGAGAGCGACATGGCAGTTTTTGGCATTGCCGATCCAAATGCAGACCTCGAACTACCCTCGACTGGCGTACAATTGCCAGTTCACTTGGAAATCGGCCAGCGTATATACTTTACGGAAGACAAGAAGAGCAAAACGACCACCAGCGACAAGATTGAAACATTTGTATTCCCGCTACGTGTAGAGTATTTCGACTTAGTAACTGTAATTATTAAAACAATCGACAATGTATGTGATAAGCAGAAGGAGGCATCTCCGACCCCATAATATATATTAAAGTATATAAATTCAGCATCATTAGCAGAGTCAATTTAGCCATATAGGAGCTAGCTCTCTAGAGATATTCCTTAAAAAAGTGAAAAGATATACAATCTAAGATAAGATAAAATATGTACATGGGTGTCAAGTTTTTCTATCTCCACCGACCTTTAATCGGGGCTTGATCCAAAATGAAACTTTATTTAGTTGTATATTATATTTTAATGTTATTCTTACAACTCTTATTTTTAAAGTGGGCTTAAGTAATCGTTTGGGAGAGTCTGGGGAAGGGTCTCAGAGGGGAACAGACTTGTCTTTTATATATATAAATGAAGCTTTGGGTACCGCGTATCTCATAGTGGAGCACAATCTACTATAGCTTTCTTACCTTTTTTTATACATATGTTGATTGCGGTTGTTGATAAGGAAATATAATGGACGTGTTCACTACCTTAGTGTTGAAGTCAATATATCCGTGTAATTGAACAATTGTTGTTTCTGTTTCCACAAAGCTATTTTCAAACAATTTAAATTTTTAAACTTCAAACGGCAAATGCTTTTGTGTGTGTGTTTGTGTGTGAATTTCAACTTTCCGCCTTTCTTCACCGCTCTACTCACCGTTACATTCACGCTGGCTGACCCCTTGCTTCACACCATCGCCGTATCTGGAACCGATGCTCCATCACTCAAACGGCTGCGCGCAACACCAATAACCTCGGGAGTTCCGAGGAACGCTTGTCTGATGCTCCGTCTGACCAATTCCCAGAGATGCTCACCTGGCGGGAGCTCAGAAAATCACAGAACTCGTCCAAGAGGCCGATAATCGTAGCTTCGGTGGCCCATACAAAATTTCTGGTGATGAGGACATGTGGGTGAACGTGGATGGACCGTGGAGGCTGATGTTACCGAATTGGGCTCTGATACGGACAAGATGAAGGAGGACGTCGAAGAGGATCGGGACCTCGGGACCTTAACAGATAGAATGCGGGAGATGGCAAGTCAGGCTTGCGACCATGGACACAAGCCGCTTTCTACATTAATGAGCATAAAATATGCATATAAAATGAGCAATACATTGCATTCAAAGAGACCACGAAGCTTAAGAGGAGTTATCAGCGGGGCCATGTCCGCTGCAGTGAGAATACATATATATCTACATATATAATTGACCTTAATCATGATATCAATATATTTTTGATCATCATCAACAACCCAGTCGATCAAGCCATCTGTCCATTTTTACCCAACCCTCAGTTCAACAGATAATTGATAAAGCTTTACAGAGTCTTCTTATTATTGCCGGTGGTAAATTAATCGGAACAGGCTAGATTATATGACTCCATCATAAAGCTGCCATAGGCGATATCGGAAAATTAATAGGAATTACTTGCAGTAACATCAAGTTATTGATATTTTTTCTATTTCAGAACTACTGATTTCTCTTATAAAGCTGCCAAAGGAAAGACCGGAAAATGAACAGGAAAATAATATTAAAGTCGACATTAATCCATTATTTTTGATCATATACCTTTAAACTCGTAACTCGAGATACAATAAGCTTACACGATTTAATAAACACGTTTGAAATATATCAAAATCGGACTTCTAAAAATGATTGGTACTTTAAAGGAATATAATTATAAAGTCAAGATCTTCCATATTTTTTTACAATATATATACCCATATCTCTTAAGATATTTTTAGCTATTTCTTACGACTTAAGGTCAGAGGATTTTCCATTAGCCACGGTCCATTTATATGACTATGTCTATGTCTTTGAAATCTGCAAAAGAAATATGTTTTATATATGTATATATATTAAATATTTATAAAATTAATACAATTTAAGGCGAACCCACTATTTGCCAGAATTAATAATATTTCTTGGTCTGTCACAACTGCGGTTGTGGAATTTTATGCGAAAAAGATTACATTTTAATTAAATTTTAGACACAAACAGTGTCAAAATGATACATTTATATATATATTATCTTATAATTTTGATAAAACAGAAGTTAACGAATTTTGTGCGGATTGAAGAGTTAAAGGTTTTCTTCTAAGCTGGCTTGAAAGTAAAATGAACCGCTTTCGAGGTGTAAATCAGGTAATTTTGACCGGAAGCTTTGTCTGTACGCTAATTTAAGAGGGCAATAATTTTTCTGGACTTTAATGAGAAGCTTGTAGGCGTCTAATAATTTCGGCATAACCTGTAGTCCGCTTCAGGAAAGGCACTCTGAAGAAATATGTTAATTAGTTTAATATGAAATTCGACCTACCCACTTTCAGTTTTCCCAGTGTATATGTGTGCAGGACTCTGGCTACGAGTGAGACAGGATCTGAAGCTGAGGCTGAGGCTGACAGCAGCTGAACTGAACTCGAGTTCTGCAGTTGGCAGACAGCTGCGACAGCCACGAGCTCTCTGCCCCAGACTGCCCCGAAATGTGCTAAATTGAGATAAAGAACCATTGAGACTTAGGAATTTAGTGGCAGCTTGACTTGGCGCTTCCAAAAGGGCGGGTCAAAAGGGCCGCCTAGAGTATGGCCAAGTTTTACAGTCAGTGTGCCAAACGGAACTCGATTCAGAATCAGATCATTGAGAAAATCGATTGATTTTGACCCATCATCAATAGTATTGACAAATCTATAATTTGTCTACATGTTTCTTAGTTTATTTAAAAAAAAATTTAATTTGGGTGACTCAAGGTCTAGTCAGATGATTTAATTAAAAAAAGTTGAGACTAGACTTAATTAAGCTAACTAGCTGCCACTTTTTTGCGATGCGAATAGGATTAGATTATTAATTGATTCACAAGGCTGCTACAAAAATTGGTCAATACTTAAGAGGTTCAGTCACGAAAGTTGAGCAAGATTTGTGTTTCTTAATTTCAGAATGCCATTCTTGATTCGAGATTTTGTATATTTCTAATTGAAGATTCTGTATCTTATTTCATGCCATAGAAGCTTGAAAAAAGAATGTTGAACTACAGATGAAACAAATCTAAACCCTTGACCAAATCATATCATAATATATCATAATTTTATAAGTTCTTAAACTGTATTGTTTTTTTTTTAGAATTACTTTGCAAGGGCAAAGCTAGAAAGCTAGTATCGCACATCAGTAAAACTTTATTTGCTACGAAATCGCCTCTTAGTAAAGATAAATTTTCACCAAAAATCATCTACTATAGTTGGTAGTAGTAGGTAGAAAAAAAATAAAATTGAATAATTTATTTTCTAGAGTCTCAAATTAGAAACAACATTAGATTAAGATTAAGATCAAGATTAATTTTCCTTACATTTAAGTTTTTTAATATAGTTTTTAGAAAACTTCGTCTAATTTTAGTTTATTTTGTATTACTTGAAGCTTTAATTTTAAGAATGTTGAAAATCTTAAATTATGATTTTGTTGCTTTAGTACTTTAAAAATTGTTTGTCTTATATTAAGAATAAAAAGCCTGATGTATTAAAAATTGTGAAATAAAGTTAATTCAAAGGTTAAAAATCCGAGTTTGCACCGATTTTTTAATATTTCTGATTAAAATTGGCTTGTTTAACACGAAATTTTTTTATCTGAGTGGAGACAGAACCTGATAATTTAGAAACTTTTTAAAGTAGTGCTGTGTAAAATGTCAAAAAGGTTGATCCAGCAAATGTTGACTTTAGGAATAACACTTTTCAGGAGAACGCTATATAAATACATAGTTGGGATGCTCATAAATCGAACTTAAAGCGACCTTCGATAGCCATAGCTTCGTGAATTGTGCTTTGATGGATATACAATTTTGACACAATATTCTTGGTTCTTGAATTGAATTGTATAAATCTTACCGCTTACCTTAAGAGTTCCGAATCGGGAACTTTCGTTCAGCAACTTTTTTAGTTTATATTATTATGCCATGGAGTCTCTCTTTCGATATTATTGTTTTATTTGCTGATTTTTGCTACAAATATTTGTTATATGCGTTTTTACTGACTCGAGACCTAATATGCTGATTAAATCCACATACATCGGGACGCGACTATGATGATAAAACCCAAAATAACTATTTTAGATAAACATTTACCTTGGTCCGCACTTTGAACCAGTTTTACCTGAAACAGGACAGCCGCTAGCCGTTTACGACTGGGGGTTCATCATAGGTGAGTCCTTCGGGAGGCGGACGATTGAGAGACCATTAGAGATCATTGCCCAAGGGCCAGCAGCTGGAGTTTACCCAGCAGGATATATTACAATGGAGCCTTTGTTCGCTGCCGCCGAAATTATTACTTATGTGTGTCCTGCCAGCGAGGCTCGTCCTCGTCGTCGTCGTCGTCCTCGTGCCTTTGTTCGGTCTGTCTGCGGTTTGTCTAACGAGGCACCAGGCCATTTTGTTAAAAAACAAGAAAAACAATAACAGCTGGCGGAAAATGGAGAAGTGCCGGAGGAGTTTCGAGGGAATGGGGCGGAGAGACGGCGCAGGACAATAAGCGACGCTCAGCGAAAGTTGACAACAATTAAATTAAATAAACTTGCTTCAAATGTTATGTAAATACACCACTCGACTCGCTAATTGAGTCGTCGCTGTTGTCCTTGTCCCTCTGCCCGGCCTGCCTGGGCTGCCTGGCTGCCTGGCTGCCTGGCTGCCTGGCCTGCCTGGCTTCTAGGTCCTTGCTGAGGACATGGAAAAATACCTTATGATCATATCAATGGCACAAAGGTGCATTGTGTCCTTTTGAAATAAAAGCTTTATTGTGTTTTTACACATTTGAATAATAATTGCATTCAACTTTATTTAGCCAGTGATAATATTTATTTTTAGCTTGTATATTTCCAATGCAAGGTTTGAATGTATAATATATAAGTCTGAGTATCTAATTATTATCCGAAGTAATCGCTGTTCTGACACGGCTAATTATTCTATTCAAATCAAGCCTTTAACAATAGACTTAAGCGGTTCCAGCATTAGTGGGAATTGCAAATTTGTGGGGCATTTTTAACACTTTGTTCCGTTTCACAATTCGTGTCACCTGTCAGCAAAGGCAGAGTAAAGGGTAGTGGCCTGCCTCCACCCACCCTCAGCCTCAGCCCGGTCTCTTCCCGGCAGGCAGTCGCTGTCGTGGGTGGTTATGAATGATGGATGAACTTAATTTTTATTGCGCGACCTTGAGAACCTTGGAGAAGCCAGCCACGGATCCCTCCGACCCAAGCAATTAAAAGGGAAATATCAATCAGCATTTTACTCTAGACTGCCGGTGCGGCGGATGTGTCAGAAAGGGTCGAGGGACGCGAAAGGAGGGCTTGGTCTTCCTGCCCGTCCTGCCCATCCTGCCCGTCCTCGCCAGGCATTAAACAAAACATTTTAATTAAATGAGGCGGAAAATGCTTTGCATATTTACAAAGACCAAATGATAATCTTCGAGGAGAAAATGGGTGCCGATAAAGTTACTCGTTTTCACCAAATTGTTTCTTCCACTATTACTTAATGTTTTCTCCCACCGTACAAGGCAGGAGTTCAATCACAGGTTTTTTGGGATCGAATAGTTTTGATACGGCCTTCATGATCGATTCAAATGGGGGAGGTTGACTGACATATATTGGCATACCAAATTACTAAATTATGAACTGGAGGCAAAGCTAACAATAATATGTAAGTGGCAAACACTTTGGAAGACTTTCACACCGCACCTTGATCTCTGGAGAAACTGAACTCGAGGAGGAAGAATGCTCAGAGCACCTCCTCTGTCACTGTCCTGCACTATGGCAAGTTTTTGGGAGACTACTCCTTCGATGCCCTATGAAACCTGACGGAGATTCCCCCAAGGAGGATAGCATCCTTCACCAGGGCCTCGGGTTGGTACAAATTACCTCAAGGCTTGGCGTATTGGAGTATCATCATGGCTTCATCTGTAGCAGGTGAAAAGAGAAGCTCGCTCTTGCGGGGTCCTATGAGATTGTTGGTGGCTAAGGTATGCTCACTCGCTAACCTAAATGACAAACCAGTGAATAACAGCTTACTTTCACAGAATAAAGTGTAATGTGAAATGACACGAGCAGAGGGTGATCTGGAAATCAAAGTCAATGATTTATAATTGTGCAATACGCAAGGGTGTCTTATGTACTGATAGAAAAACAAATAATTAGCAGGCTGAATTTAATGAATTAATTAAGGCGCGCCTTCTAGTCTGAGCTGGTACATGGCTGGAGAAAGCGTTGTCAGTCATCGTTAGCTAGGAGGCTACCCTGTATCTCTGGCCAACATTACTGCCACTACACTGCAACTTCTTTCCAGCATTCCTCGCTCTTTGCATTCGCTGCCAGCACTTGAGGCCTCACAAAACCAAACCACACCCAGCCATTAAAAGGGAATCCTACAACAGGCACCAGACCGAGACCGAGACCGAGACCGAGACCGAGACCGAGGCCGAGGCCGAGACGAGAGCCAGATAATGCAGAGCCCAACGCAAAAATCATCAATTTGCATGCTAGCTGACCACCAGTCCCCAGCGCATTCTCATTCACATTCGAGAAACTCAACCTCTAATTTTAGCAGCTTATTATCTCATTTAAACATAGTCTTAATGAATATAATAATCATTTTTGAAATACTTTAATTTCCCATTTTAAATTGACATAATTGTTAGTAATCTAAAAAAAAAAAAATGCAGAACAAACTGGTTTTGAAGAATTTTGAGGGCAATTTAACCAATTTTTAAATTAAACTTAACTGGCTAGTAAATGACATTTTGGGGTCACATTTTTAGCTGGCTTTTTCCGCATTTCGCTAAGCACAATTACAATTTCTTGCAGTGCACAGACACAACAATGTACGGTCATCTCAGTGACCCCGCGGCAGACCCTTGCTGGCGGTGTCGGTGCTTCATCACAATTCATTCAGCTCGTATCTGAATTCGGAGCCCCGGCCCCGAATCCAAGTCCGTGCATGTGTCCGGAGCCGGGCAGGAGACTGGCGCTCTCTTTCATTAAACTTTCTGGCATCCAACTTAATTCAAATTGGTATTAAGTCGGGCAATCCGCTCCCACATCCATGCTTCCAGCTCATTTGCATTAATGCCACGCACGTGTGCAATGAAGGACGAGGACGAAGGACACAGGACTGCCGACTGTCGACTGTCGACTGCCGACTGCAGACTGGAAACTGCAGACTGCAGACTGCAGTCTGCAGACTGCGCACGGCGCACTCCCTCAAATTTTCATAAATAAATTGATTGGCTGGAGCTGGTGTAATTGTGGCTAACTGCGGTTAACATTAACGACTGTCAGTGGCGTCCATGCCTAATTTGTTGCTTTGGCAGTGTCCTTACACATGTATTGGTCTAATTGGCCCAATAATCCTCGGGACTGGCTGCTTAGGAACGACAAATAATCCCAAAAGCTGTTGAGGATTTAGGTAATGTTAATTTTTGACAATGATTCTCGGAACAAGGATGAGAATTGGTCTTCGATTGGCAACTTCTTCCACCTGCCTGCCGCTAGCCTTTCATTTTTCCAAGTGTAGGAACACATGTTTGCCGAAGCCGCAAAATAAAGCAAAAGTAAACATATTAATAATGTACCACTTACTTTGGGGTCTTCCCCAGAGTAGAAGCTAGTACTAGCCCAGATTATTGGAGCTTGATGGCCACAAACAACATCTGAGTGGTCTGTCCAGTTCCTAGGAGGGAATTGGATGCTTCGACCTTGCTTTTTAATTCTCCATTTCGATGCATTAAGTTTTCCGATTTATATAATTTTAAATAGTGCCCTACATCTTCGGATTTTTATGAATCCACATGGGTTATTTACAAAGCTTAATCTGAGGGCAAAGACAAAGCCACAACTTCGTGACAAATCCCTCCCGTTAAATGTAAACTTTCCAGCCAAAAGCGGCAATAAATACTGCCCAGAATAAACTAGTGGCACACACCACAACAAAATTTGGACATTAAATTTAATTAAATCAAATAGCTTTGAGCATATTACCCATACGCAGCGTTGGCTATCTGGTATTGAGCCTGCATTCGCACTCGCAGCCCTTTTAAATCGAAGCCAAGCAGACGGACGATGCGCATGCCAGGGAAATTTTAACAGCGGGGAAATTCTTGTGGCGCAGCAGCTGGAGGTAACAGTGGCACAGCAGCAACAGCAACAGCAGCAACAGCAGCAGCAGCGGCAGCAGCAGCAATATCGCAGTATCAATAACAGGAGCAGGAGCAGCAGCAGCAACAGCAATGGCCAGCATCCTTGGCAGGTCGCAAGGATGCTCGAAATCAGTATGAAACAGGACTCAGCGCTGACGGCACGCGTTTCGCCTCGAGAGAGTTGTTCCTTGTTCGCAAAAAAAATCTGAAAGAAGCAAAGAAAAACGCGCTAAAGCCGTTAGTTGTCGTTGTCGTTGTCGTTGTCGTCGTCGGTTGTTCGTTGCTTTTAGTCGTTCTTGTCGTTCTATCGTCGTCGTCGTCGTCGTCGTGTTGTTGTTGGGGGTCTCGTGTCCTTTATTTTGTTGTTGTTGCTTCACCGCCGCCGCATCCTGCCCCCACTCCATGTTCGTCTGTCACTGAGCGTGAGCGTGAGCGTGTGTGTCAGTGTGTTGTGTCTGTGTCGCATGGGTTCCTTCCTCACTATTTATTTTATTACCTTTTTAATTTTTGCACAATATTATATTCTTTCGGGCCTCTCTGGGCCGGGAAAAACGGGAAAGCCCCGTCTGAGTGTCTGAGTGACTCGGGGGAAATAGGCCACTAAACCACAACAAATAAACAGCTGGACAAACAAGTTGCTTTGGTCTTTTTCGTGAAGGGTTAACCAGTTTTCAGCTGCAACTCTGTCGCGCCCGAAACGCGTACGAAACGCGCACAAAACAACGCTTACATAAGTTCGGTCTGGCTTGTAAGCGCATTTTTTGGTGTGATGTGTGTGTGTTTTTAAGGCTAGAAAATTACCTAACGACATGCTTAACGCAACTAACTGAAAATTGTTTGGGAATAGTGCGCGCCACACTGCAGCTGGCTGCATGTTCTTGGCGCGTTTTCTTGGCACAGAACAAACAAATAGGACACAAAAACTAGACTGGAATGGACACAATACGAGAAATACGAGAAAATGGCCAAGGAGCCCGAAATTGTTACACGGTCATTGTGGAGGTCGCGCGAAAACTAAAGAGAGCGAATTTATTTTCGGGGCTGCCAAAGGGAATCAGTTGAAATCAATTGACTCGCTGTGTTTCGAAATAATAAATTGAAAAGCTAATTCCCAACTTGTTGCTTGTCGGCCAGGAATTAATATAGTCACGCAGAAGGATAAACTCAATTTAATAGTTTTTTTTTTATCCCTAGCACTGTAAACTATTGCACTGGAGCATTGGTTAAGGGGTATACTGTGAAGTATTGTTCTGGGTGTATGAAAATAATAATTCGGTAACCTCAAGCCCTAAAGTTACTGTAACTCAATAACTTAATTTTCGTTGAATTAAAATCGTTATCGTTACTAATTATCCTGAGCAAAGCCTTGTATTCAGAGCTTAGTGGACTGAAAATTATAAACTATACGTATATATATAACTATATAGAACTACTATTTTACTTTTCGCGTTACTCCCAGACTGTTGTTATTTTAATTTCGTTTAGTGATTTAGTGTTAAGTTATGGTGAGCAACACAGAAGAAGCAACCTTATCTTTTTTTTCTATTTTTTTATTGTTCCAATCAAATAAAATAACAAAAATGAAAAAAATGGAAACACACAAATTTAGCCAAAGAAGGAAATGTGTTTGTGAACCAGAAAAAAACCAAACCAAATGCGTATCAAAACTAAAACAAGGAAACCAAAATAAGGAAACGAACTCCCCGTCTCTGCGGGGGCAACGCGAGTGTGTGTACGCTCACAACCTCAGAGCAGCAGGCGAAACTCACTTTTGTGCCAAGGTAAGATTAGCATTAGGACGAAAGTTAATGTTTGGCTCCTTGGGCTAGACAAATAAGCACGAGCACCCCTCGAATGGAGGGCCCGAGCCCGCGAGGTATGTGGGTTAAGCCGAGAAATGAAGGCGGATCCGGAATAAGAAATCGGGTTGCTGAATGTTCGCTTTAAAAGTGTGTATGTACTTTTGTTTTTTTTTTTTAAGGCTTGAGCCAAGCAAGTACGTACTTTAACATATTTGCTTAAAAGTCCTTTCTGATCAAAAAATTGAGTTTGATTGATTGCAAGACTAAATAGCTCGGTAATTATACCCGGTGCCCTGAGGGCACAATGATGTTATAACTTATTGCCAGCAGGCATATTATTATAACAGGCAGAAGGTTCGGTAGTTAAGTTTGGTAAAAGTAAGATGAAATGTTGTAAGTATATTTGTGCAAATTTGAGTGCCATCAGATGATAAACATGAGAGTTATTAGACAATAAACTTGCTCTATCCTAATCTCGGTCGCCCCCAGGTAAGCCGCGTTTCAAACTGGGGCTATCCGACTATTATTCCTATCTCATTTTTAGAATCTGTATTTTCAAAGTCGATCGAAGTGAAAGTTTTGGGGAATCGGATTTTGTGTGCTATAGGCGACTTTTAATTTAATGCAAAAAGCTTTGGGTGGGTACCTGGTATCTCAGAGTCTAGCACATTCGACTGTTTTGAAGTACAACAACATATTTGTAAAAATATTTCCAATATTTTATTCTATCAAAGCCTCAATATAATATTTCATTCTAATATTTAATTCCAAGTAATTTCTGGTAGCGAAAAGGCTTTTAATTCTGCCAAATTTGATTCTAAAAAGTCAATCTGAAGCCTATTTAGATTGCAGCTTACTTTTCAGACATTTATGGAACACAACGAGATACTTAATTATTTTTTACAATTATTTTCCTGGTTTTTCCAACAGATAAATACCGAAAAACAGACTAGTAAGCCAAGGTATGGATCAAGAAAGCTAAACCCCTAATATAGTTCCATATACCGATACCTTAAATTGTATTGTGCCGCTTTAGAAACGATGATTTTTTTTTACAAAAATCAGCTCAAAACGCAAAAGCTTATCCTGCTATACTTTTAGTTCAAGGTGCCATCGGAATGTCTTCAGTGAATCTTAAACAGAAAACAGAAAGTTCTTAATTGATCCGTGGACCTAATAAAAGCAATGAAGCAATGCTGACCACGCCCAAAAGAAGTTACATTTTCACTTTAACATTTGGGGAATACTTTATTCGGAATCGGCCCTATGCGTATGCAATGGATTTTTGTTAAATGTTTGCCAAACAATTTTGAGCGATTACGAAATGCCTCTGTGTGTGTGCGGTTGAATGTGAGCTCATGTGACTGTTGAGTGTGTTTGTGACATGAATGGCTCCAGTGGGAGTGCAAATGCCATTGTTGTTGCCGTCGTTTGTTATTATTGTTGCACTGAGAACAAATTGCATAAAAGTGGCTTATATTTCTAGTGTATTTGTATTGTTCAGTTTACAACAAAAGACGCATTGTGGGGGCTAAAATTCCTAACTGAACCGAATCAAACGAATGCTAGTTACGTGTAATACTCAGACACTATAGTGGAGTAACTAGCTTTCGAAAAGTTATATTGATTCTATTCTATCGAAGAGTGGAATTTTATATTGAAGTTTTGTTAGATTAATCTCTACTCTGCAAGACGCTAACTTTTTATTGCTCAACTTGTTAATTATACTTAAGTATTAAGTCGTATAATGATATTTAATTCATATCCGGCAAATATAAAGCTGATTGTGCTCAGGCAATAGATCCCAAATCCCAAATTGCCCTTTTAGTAACCGTTTTTATCGATTCAAAAGCCTGACTAGATTTTCTCAGTGGACTATTGTTGTTCGTTTCCCTGTGGTTGCCCAAAAAGCAAACGCTTCTCTATTTATTCATTTTGCCAGCTTTTTGCCATTGTTCGGAACTCTCAGCTCTCCACTCAATCTCCTACACTTTCCCGTCTTCATTCCCGATTCTGCATTCTGAAATCTCCATTCGAATCGGTGCTTTTAATTAAATGCAGCAACAAAAACCATGGTAAGCCAGCTGAATCGCTAGTGCGAGGAACGGGAAAGGGTTCGGGGAAGTCATGGGCCAAGTGAGATCCTCGAGCTGAGACCAAAAAACAACAACGAATAACGAGTTGCGAATAGAAATTAAACGAACTGATTAAATGTTAAATTAGAAGCCCAAACACCGAATTCCTTTGTCGTTTTTCATGAAACTAAATTGATGTTAAATGTCCGATGGCAAGATGAAAAAGCCGAGAGGAAAATAATTAAGCCAAGCTTGCTTAACTGCTGACACTGGCAGCATTTGTCCAGCTGAGTATTTGGGAAAATAGCTGGCTTTTATTGCGATTTTAATGCGCATGCTAACACCAAAATAATTTTCTCGGATAAATGTTAAACCAATTAGGTTTTATTTACTTATTCAGAGAGTTTTCTCAGTCGAGACACTAAGGAACTTTGGCTAAATTCAGCGTTCAAACAATTAAATATTTTTAAGGAGAATATATTTGCAACTAAGCATTTCTGTTACATTTTCTTATTATTAATATTGTATTTAGACACATACCTATTTATCTAGTTTCATAAGCTTAAACTAGCATTGATATCACATTTTATAGAGAATAATGGCTTTGAACATTTTATCCATTTTATTTTGAATTATTAATAGTCGGAAAGCCGAACTTTGAATATCCTTACAGCGTTCAATTTGACCCAACCATCCTTCTGACTGCTGTAAACATTGCTCAAATGAAAACAAAATTTCTAAAGATATATAAAACATTTATTTATTGTCAGATTGATAAAAAATGTACCTATCGTTGTATAAAATTAACAACGTGATTTTTAAATGGTTAATAAAAATTAATAAAAACTATATCTAACTAACTGTCTGAATATCTAAATCCGTCAAATATCAACACTTAGAGTACATTTAAATCTGTTAAAAAATAACTACGTATATTGTGTCCTAGTAATAGAAAGCAGACTATTTGAACATTTTCATTTAGATAACTTTAAAACAGAACGACTATCTTGCGTAGAAACAGACAGACGAGCATGACTAAATCGATTCGGCTGTTGATGCTGATCAAGTATATATATATAGGGGTGGGAAATGCATCCTTCACTGCGTTGCAAGCTTCTGATTAGAACGATAATACCCTCTGCAAGGATATAAAAATGTTAAGGAAGTCTAAACTGAATAATAAATTTGTTTTTAGATAGAAAGTATTTATTGTATAATTCTAAAAGGCATTTTATGAAAGTATATTTATTATTGAGTTTAAGTAGGACACAAGTTATTA